>JABFFC010000023.1:0-70351 GCA_013623535.1 Fusarium penzigii
GCTTAGCATACACTAGCCTACAACCTACTGGGCAGGCAAGGTTCAACAGCTTCTACTTCTGCTTCTGCTTCTGGTGCATCTGGCTTGTGGTGCATCTCCCCTCGGTCTGACGCCACAAAACCCAACATCCCAGGCTCTACGGGCGGTCCAAGTCCTAAATACGGGACCAAGAACCCAACCAAAACCTCATATCAGACCCATAAAGACCACTAACACGCACTGTATCCATACCTACGCAGACACCCATCCGCCATACCGGGATTTGCTATTCTGATGCCGTTCTGGCCTCTATTTTGCCTTGTCTCAGTGATCCATAGGCAATCCATTCTTCTTGTCTCAAATGTACATACCCAGACCTGACACTTTCTTCATCTTCATCTCCAACATTTCTGCATCTTAGCTCTCTCTACCTGACATTCGTTCTACTCCCACCCGGTCATCATCCATCAGCTCTGCTTCGCTAGTACGCAGTGAGATATCTACGTCAAGAATACATTGGTTTCTCACCTTACGTTTTTTACCCATCCACCATCCGCCATCCGCCTCTTCTTTCCCCAACGAGATCCTCCCGCCGCACACACTCCCTCCCTCCCTGATTTTACCCTTTTTCGCCCTTGTTACGACTCCCAATCCCGACTGCGATTCCGACTCCTGACGCTCGACATACCTCCCATCGTATCTCCACTCAACCCCATGGATTGCTTCACCTGGTCGCGATGAACTCCCTTAATATCATCACGGCCCGTGTGTCGCCGTCCTCGTCCCCCGCCCAGTCGCGATCAAACAGTATAAGCTCTATTGGCATGGGCATTACTTCCGAGGACGAGCCATCGCACGACCAATCTGACAGTCGACCCGCCGACAACGATACCGAACCTTTCCCCCAGGACACCTTTGACGATTCGCGCTTTGAAACCGAGAAACCCTATCCGGACGAGGGCACCCCATTGCTAAGCGATGGTACTGGCGACGTTAGCAAGCGAAGTTCTTGGTGGCATTCGATCCCTCGGCGGATTGTTACCAGCATTATTGGCTCTATTCGATGGGTTCTTGCTACCCTCGCCTCGCCTGGTGTTTACCTGTTTTCTTGCTTTTGTGATGAGAGTGGCAACTTTGCGCCCTTCTCGCAGATTGGCAAGATCTTTGGGCTACACAGGAAAGGTCGAAACAAGAAAGACATCGATGATACGCAATTTCTATCCGAGAAGGATGCATACGGGCGTTCATCAGGGTATAGGAACTTGTCATTACGGTCTAATTTTACGTCAGGTTCATCATCTTCAGGGTTATCGTCGGAATCGGAATCAGAAGGGTCTCATTCAGGAAGCCTAGGTCGGCATGCGCGGTCCAAGTCGCTGCAGCCCAGCGAGGAGCTGGCACCTGGGCGGAGGTCCATAAGGATCAAGCTTAACAACGATGAGGCTCTTAGGCAAAGGAAACACAGGAAAACACAATCAGCTGTTGCGCGGACCAAGGAAAGTGATCTAGGTAGCGGCGACATCTCGTCGCATCTTAAATCTCCCACTTCCCCCATCGCGGCCTTGACCAAATACCCCAAAACCCCGGCGCCTCCTCGACCATTGATTCCCCGACGACAACCTTCCTATCTCAATATCGAGCCATCCACAAAGCAGCAAAAGACATTGATCCTGGATCTGGACGAGACTCTGATTCACAGCATGTCCAAGGGGGGCAGAATGAGTACGGGTCATATGGTGGAAGTGTGTCTCAACACGACTTATGTGGGCGCTGGAGGATCGACATCGATTGGACCCCAGCACCCTATTCTCTACTGGGTGAACAAACGACCGTTTTGCGACGAATTCTTGCGGCGAGTTTGCAAGTGGTATAATCTGGTTGTGTTTACAGCTTCTGTGCAAGAGTATGCCGATCCTGTCATTGACTGGTTGGAGACGGAGAGAAAGTTCTTCTCAGCGCGATATTATCGGCAGCATTGTACTTTCCGGCAAGGAGCTTTCATCAAGGACCTCAGCTCTGTTGAGTCAGACCTAAGCAAGGTGATGATCTTGGACAATAGTCCATTGAGTTATCTGTTTCATCAAGGTAAAGAGTCTGCTGGACTGTATTGATCGTAGTTACTGACAACTTAACCAGACAACGCAATCCCGATTCAAGGATGGATCAATGACCCGACCGACACGGACCTGATGCACCTGGTGCCGTTGCTAGAGGGCTTACAATATGTTCATGATGTACGAGCGTTGCTGGCGTTGCGTGGTGGAGAGGATGGGCAACACATGGCCTAGGGTCGACATGAGGTTCAGGATTAGAGATCACTTAATGTACATTTTCAACAATGAAGAACGGATGAGGTTTCTCTGAGAGTACTTATGCATTCGTTTATGAGTGGAACGTAGACGGTAGTGACGGGATAAGCTACAATTCCAGCGGCTTTGGAGGATTTCAACTTATCAGACACTCAGTTAACGACGGTATATGCGGCTTTTGATGTTTATGTCATTCATGCTGCATTGCATACATGTACGGAGTGGAATGCGTAGACATTGTGGTAAGCAGACTAGCAACGCTCGCCCTGATGATCATGAACAGGGGTTGACAGTGTCTTGTTAGCTGGGAGAAAATCCTCCTACGCTGGGTGGCCTTCAGAAAGCAGACTACGTACTACCTATGTTGCGTATTTGCAATATGTCAACCACAATGGCATAGCTACTTACTTATTACAGTATCCAACCTTAAAAAAACAGGATGATGTTCAGGGTCCACCCATAATCAGATCTCAAAACTTGATCCAATGGGTTTGATTCAATCACTCAAGCCTCAAAAATCTTAAGGGCTATCTACGTAACCGTTACCATCATGGAAGGTTTCCCACAGCAACAGAAGGTCTCAGCCTCTGTGTCTCAGGTGCGCTATCCGAGCAACCATGATGGAGCTGGATCATACTGAGGATGGGCCAAGCCGTCAAGTCAACTCAGGGTCAAATTTCCAACTGAACGTCCAGTAGGTATGGCATGCAATAAAATAAAATGCAATGTAAGAGCTGTAATCTAGGTGGACACTCGGACCTCAATCTTGAAAACAAGCTTTCACCCCGGATCACCGCCGTTCACAGATGTAATTCTTCCGCATGCTTCGAAAACAGATAGGAAGCACCGGGTAGCTCAAACAAAGATCCCGGTCGTAGCCGTCCCTCATCTCGGCTGTTTCAACGTAGTGGAAGGGTGGTCTAGCATGGCTGGACTAATGTGCAAGTAACCCGTGGGCTTTCCTTGGTTGTGCCAAGTTTCTGTATGGCGAAGCAAATTCCATGAGGCGTAAGATGGAAAAGCGGATTGTGAGATTCGGGATAATACAATGACAGGGGGAAAATGAAGACAAGGGCGAAAGGATCAAAACGTAGGGACAGTTACTGTACGGGTTTAGCTAGGTTGGCGGGAAAAAATGGTATGATGGGCGGTTATAGAAGGAGAATGACGCTGTAACAACATCATCGTTTGTATGGATGGATAATACCGGTACCGGTACAGGAACGCCCAGTTTCCCATCAGTTTTTGCCTTGCATATCATATCCACCGAGCTTTGTTTTTCCTTGTTGATAATCCGAATTAGTATTAGGACCATACGCTCCTAGGTTTTCCTTGAGAGAAAAGACTCGAGATGTGGAGAATTATCAATGGCAAGGTAAGGTGAAGGCCATCACGTCAACGTCAACGGAAGCAGCAGTTACTGCATACCCGTACCTCAGCTTGGATGGCTACTGTTGCAGTCTGTCTGTCACTGTTCCCACCAGGTAGCTATGTTGCTAGCTTGCAATTAGCAAGAAAAGTTGGTTTGCCTGCTACTGGTAGTACAGTACTGATAGGTAGAAAACCAAAGAGAGCAGTTCAACAGAGCTAGAGCGGGTCCTCTCATCTTTCCCCCTCGCCAACAAAAACAAGAACCCCCCCGGTAATGCGGTAATCCATCACAGCGTACCTAAACTTACACATGTACCCCGCAAAAAGTCCAGTAGCTTTTTTCTCTCTCTCCTGCCACTCTGCTGTTTCCCCCCCGTTTAGTTCCATCCAGGCCATGTCTCACTAAATGGTGACATCATCACAGCTGGTGACGACACAACGAAACAAGAGCTTGCCTGACCCAGAATCAGCCACAAATGCTCAATGGTGCAATGAGAAGACGACGATCGAGATCGGAAAGGGGGGGAAGGTGAAAGACAAGGGAAGGAGAAAGTGTGGACTGAGGGCAAGAAGGAAACTGAAAAAAAGAGAGGAGAGTACAAATAGGTCCGATGCTCCCTCCTGCTTGGTTGAATTCCATTTCATACCATCCTTCTCTCATCAACTTGTGAAGCCACATCAAAACAAAAAGAGCTCTCAATTTCAACCTAAACACAAACACACACACACACACACACACATAATCATCATGTCTCTGCACTGTAAGTAATTGTGCTCAACTTAACAAGTCATGAATTAGACGTCTTCGTCTTGGTCAGCTCAGTTCAACTCAACTCAACTCAACTCATCGTGTAATCACGATGACGATTGATGTCGATTGATTCAACCAGCAACCAGCAACCAGCAACCACAATCACAACAAATAGTCAACAATACTAACTCATTCTCTTACAAAAGACCTTCCTCCCGTTAAGCCTTCGGCCATCGCCCTCGGCACTGCTTTCAACCACGGCATTGAGCTCGCCGTCCTCTCTCCCCTCTTCGGCCAGACCTACCAGCGTGCTAAGGCCTCCAACACAAAGGAGGAGTTCCTCCGCTCCAAGGAGGCCAGCGGTGCTGCCCTCGCCTGGGGTTCTTCTCTCGTCGGCTCTGCTCTCCAGAGCTACGGTGTCGGTGCTCTGATCAACGCTACCGGTACTCTCAGCTACAAGGGCGCTGCTTACCTCGGTTCTCTCATCTTCTTCGCTACCTCTGCTCCTGGCGTACGTCACTCTTCCCACTCCATCGCTCAGCTTTGATCGGTGTTGATCATCAATGACCACACTGCTAACATCTCATCTAGTACATCTCCCAGATCTTCGCTGAGAAGCGACCTATCGACACTGTCGGCGTCAGCATTGCTGCCAAGCTCATCGAGACCGTTGGCTTGTCTGTTGTCCTCACCTGGTGGGGTACCCGAACCAACCCCTTCGAGTAAAGGGAATGTCTTCAAGTTTAAATGATTATTCAAGGGAGGATGAAGACCACTTCCTACCCTTTGTGCGATTAGGAATAGGGAATCAACGATGTACCTAGTTACAGAATGCCCAAAGAGGCCAAGTAATATAACAAATGCACAAAATATGTGTCCTATGCCAGTGACTGAAAGTAGTGTGTTTGAGAAAATGACTGTTGACCCCGACGTTGAATGTTAGACGATGAGTGACTCTGGTATTGGTCATACGTGATCCAGTTGTACTTGATGCCATCCCCAACATAAAACTTCACAGCATAATGACCCAACATTCATGAGCATTGAAATTCATGCCTCTCATTTTATTCATGTAAACAATCCCTGAACGCCGCCAAAGCCCATTCGACCAATATCTCTAGCCGACTTCTGCTGGTATAAGTACATCCAGACTTGGGGTTCCGACAACCAAACACCCCGTTTCTCCTCTCTCTTTGGATCTCTCCTTTATCTTGAAACAGCCGAGGAACCTTTTCCAACCCTTACAGCGTCAACAACCCCCCATCTCTTGCAGTTCCAACAACAGTCGATAGGCTTAGTACTTTGTACCGCCCTTGACCCAGAAGGCCTGCTTGCCGTACTCCTTCTGCACGTACTTGACGAGGGAGGCATAGCTCTCGCCGAAAGCCTCACCGTCGTCCTCGCCATCAGCAGACTTGTCGGCGGCCTTCTTCTTGCCCTCGGCCTTCTCCATGATCATGACGACACTGGTGGGACGCTTGGTCTTTGCGGCGGCGCCCAGCTCGGCGCGGGAGGTTACGAAGATGAAGGGGACGTTGTGGTCCTCGCATAGGACGGGAAGGTGGGAGATGACATCCATGGGGGAGATGTCGCCGGCGATGATGACGACGCCGGGGAAGGAGGTGTAGCCGGGGGCAGAGGGGGGAGACTTGCGGAGAGTCTTGACGACCTCCTTGACGCCGCGCTTGAGAGAGTTGTTCTTGGCAGCTGCAGATTGTCCATGGTTAGCACGAGACGTCTTCAGAGCAGACACGCTGCCCAATTGATCAAGACGAGTGAAAACATACCCTTTCGGATGGTCTTGTAGACCTTCTTCTGACCCTTGTCGTCGGCCACGGGGATGGCGAACGGCACAACGGTGCGCTCGAGAGGCAGCTCCTCGACCTTCTCGTCCTCCTCCATATCGGAATCCGCCTCTGCCTTCTTCACGGCAGCCGCCGCACCCTGAACAGCAGCATCGGCCTGGATCTTGTCCTCGAGAGCAGCAGCGAGCTTCTCCTTCTTATCCTTCTTGTCTTTCTTTTCCTTCTTGGCCTTGGCGACGCCAGACTCGTCGCTTCTCTTCTTGTCCTTCTTCTCCTTCTTATCGGGCTTCTCGGCGGCCATGGCTGCGAAAGTTTGGGGTAATTGGGGTTAAAAGAGAGAGAATTACGCCTCGAAAAGCCAATGGAGTTCAATTGGGTGTTGAAGGCGGGTTGTGGTTGTCGCGAGAAAGCAGGACTTTTTTTTCACTTCTCCACTGATTGAGTCCTCGAAATTTTTCTGAACTTTTTTTTTTTCTTCGGTGAAAGCTGCCACTGGACAGGCGCGCTCCTCGGCAATTCGTATTCCCGGTTCCGCGGCCGAGACTTTTCACGTGATCTTTTGCAATTGACTGGCCTATGAAATTACCGGCATATCGATTACATTTGGACAGGGAAAAGAGCAGTCATAGCGGTTCTAATATATGGTTTTATATGATGGTTTAAATGGAGAAAGGTCAAGTTTGTAAATTTGAGAACAAATGGAATATTGTGATGGTCGTCTATTGCGTCTCCAAATCTAGGCAGTGATGTACAATTGAGTCCAGAGGACTACCCTTACTCCCAACATCCGCACCATGAACGAATTCCCTTGCGTCAAAGAACCTTTACTCCTCTTCATCGTCAAACTCGGCACGGCCAGCCTTGGAGTTGAGGTACTCGCTTCTAATTTGAGTTAGTCATATTATTCGTTCCTGAATCCCGACTGTCTCTACGTACCGCTCAACAGCCCAGTTCATGATGTAGTAGCCGGCAATCACAGGAGGGAGCCAGTAGAAGATTTGACCCTTGGTGCGGCGGAAGGTGTTGAAGATGGCAGCCTCGGCGGCACCAGCGAAGGGGTTCTGTCGGTTGGCAGAAAGGCCGTAAGTGATGATACCACGCTGCTTCTGTCCACCTGTTGCCGAGTTAGTGTCGAAACCCTGGCTTATGATCCCCCCAAGAGTCGAGCATGGCGACGCGCGGTAGAAAGCAGTTTTATGTTGTCGAGATGTATGATTCTGTTGACTGTGTTCGGTTGCGTCCATCGATTCGCCGCGCCACCATCCTCCATTCCATCGGTTCGATCGTTGTTCGGATGAGCAATCACTTACCAAAGTGGCCCCAGTTACCGAGGTAGCTGTTCAATCATGTTAGTTTTGAGCTCTCTATTGAATTGAGATAACGGCAGAGCAATTAGAACCGCGGATGCCTCAGAAACGCAGCCTTTCCATCAGATAGAAAAGCCGCATGCTCCCGCATCCTCTCATCCATTGCCCTCCCTATCCTCAAAAGAATTGCACATACTGTCCGTTGAGGGGATCGACGTTACCGCCGCGAAGAGCTTGAGTCGGTCTCATGATGTCGGTTGGTTGAACGTTGGGGACTTTTCGTGAATGACGAAGGACGAAGTTCGTTGTGTTTTAATGGGACGAGGCGGAAAATGAGGATTTCTCGGGATTGAATTGGGTACTTGGCTTCCCCGTCAGCCGGGCTTTCCCAGAACGGACTAGCGTATTCTTCCAGTTGGTCGCCTCCCCGAAAGTGCTGATGGACGGATGTTGCCGGGCGCTGTGGTCCTCTCACTAAGGCAGAAGCAGAAGAGCTTCCATTCGAATCATCATCGCCGCCGTCGACTCCGAAAAAGCTATCATCATCAGCTTCTGTATATCCACGACTGGCTCACCACCAACCTCGTTCTCTACCACACCGGACCTACGACATCCCCCACAGAGAGGGCAGGATTGTGACAAGGAAATTGCAGCAAAAAAGTCATAACATCACATAATAGTCAAAATGGCCGCCGCTGCGAGGGCCCTCAACTGGATGTACCGTATGGCGGTGCCCGCCTCAGCTGGTTTTATCTTGGCCAGCCAGGCCATCTACGATGTCAAGGGTGGAAGCCGAGCCGTCATCTTTGATCGTCTTTCTGGTGTGAAGGAGACTGTCGTCAACGAAGGAACCCATTTCTTGGTGCCCTGGCTTCAAAAGGCCGTCATTTTTGACGTCCGCACCAAGCCTAGAAACATTGCTACCACTACTGGAAGCAAGGATTTGCAGATGGTTAGCTTGACGCTGAGAGTGCTTCACAGGCCAAATGTCAAGGCTCTCCCCAAGATCTACCAGGTATGTACTTTAACAGCCCACCATTCTCGTTTTTTAATAGTCACCATGTCATCTAACACTTTACATAGAATCTCGGCGCAGACTACGATGAGCGTGTTCTGCCGTCCATTGGTAACGAAGTCCTCAAGTCCATCGTCGCCCAGTTCGACGCCGCCGAGCTCATCACCCAGCGAGAAGCCGTCTCCCACCGTATCCGAGACGACCTTACTCGCCGCGCCGCTGAGTTCAACATCGCCCTTGAGGACGTCTCCATCACCCACATGACATTTGGTCGTGAGTTCACAAAGGCCGTCGAGCAGAAGCAGATCGCCCAGCAGGACGCCGAGCGCGCACGCTTCATCGTTGAGAAGGCCGAGCAGGAGCGTCAGGCCAACGTTATCCGCGCCGAGGGAGAGTCCGAGAGTGCTGAAGCCATCTCCAAGGCCATCGCCAAGGCTGGCGACGGTCTCATCCAGATCAGAAAGATTGAGGCCAGTCGTGAGATTGCCCAGACGCTCTCCACAAACCCCAACGTGGCGTATCTGCCCGGTGGCAAGCAGGGTGGTCAGTATCTGTTGTCGGTGGGCAAGGCCTAAAGAGGGAGAAGAGGAGGCGAAATGTATGATGCAGGGACTTTGTAGTAGTGAGGAAAAAGGGTCACGATGGGAACTCCCCGCTTATCGTTGGTTGATGATGCGTAGCCAGACACCAACTCTGTATTTCTAGAAGGAGATTATTTGGGAAATACCAATCTATCTCAATTGTATTTGTCCATGATCACGATGCCTGTTAGTTTCAATAGCAGGAAAGGACTTTATGATGGGCGATTTACAGATTTCATGTCACGAATCTCGAGCCCAAACTAAGAATACTTTGTATCTCATCTTACTTGCCTGATGCGAAGTAATTGCTAGATTTCCGGTTATGCCATATATATCCAGGCTGCCCACTAACTCTCAAGAAACTCTTCAGTCAAACCCTTCTCCCCATACACCTGTCCGGGCGCGACAAAGTTCCCATTCACAAGTTTCCATCCCGCCCTCTGCATATCCATCCACTCGTTCCGTATCTTCAGTCGGACGAGATCACCAGCTGCTATTGCATCCTCCGCCGAGTCGTGTCCCAACATCTTCGGTCCCGTCTCCTGTTGGATCTTGCGGTTGAGGTGAACATCCATAAGCATCTTTAGGCCGTAGCGGTAAGGGAGACCGGCCTTGTGCGGATAGAGAAGAATGGTGTCAATGAGAGTCGGGTGAATGATGCGGACGGCGTTGAGGTCGTTTTCGAGGCCATGGCCGATCAGAGGCGTGGTTGGGGATAGGAGGGAAAAGAGGAGGTCGCGAGCAACTTCGGGAGAGGAAACGATCTTGAGCTTCTTCTTCTTAGGCTTGAGCTCGCCATCGTCGCTGCCGGAACCAGATCGGTCCTTAGCCGGCTTTGATTCAGCAGACCATGGCTCAGCCTGAGCGAGGTCCTCTGGCCAGACTCCAGAATAGCGCGAATTGAGGTCCAAAATCTCTCCAAGGGGCCTGACCAAAACATCCAACAGCACCTCGCCAGTAGGCCATGAGGTAGCTGTAAGACGGATCAGCTCCATCCCGTACACTGTATATCCCATCTCACAGTCAAAGCAGACAGCCCTGTTGGTCGGCGCCAGGGCATTCTCGGGCGTGTGGGCAAACTGAAGGATGGAAGCGAGCCGCTTGGGGTCACTAGTCTTAAAGACGTGGTGATCGCGCGTGAAGCAGCCGACAGAGTCTCCAACCTCCTGGCCGCAGCACTGATATCGCTTGGGCTGCCTAGTCCTATCACCCGGAGCTTTTGGGGCAATGTATGTCTTTCCCCAATGAAAAGTGCAAGTTCCACCAGATGTGAGTGCGCCGTCTTCCTCGCGTCTTCCGGGGAAGACCTGGAACCGTTGCTGACATCTGTCGCATTTCTCCCATCCCTTGGATGTCTCGACACCCTGCCGAGCTTTCTGGATGTCCTCGTCTGAAGGTGGGATGGGGACATAGCCATGTTCAGTTAAGTTGTGGATTGGGGTTATGAGCCTCTTGGTAAGCTCAACTTCCTGGGCCGTGGTCAAGCCGGTGATAATCTTGGTCGGCTCACTAGAAGCATCCTGCTCCAGTTCATCCTTGTGTTCTTTCTTCCATTCCTCCTCCCTCTCAATCTTCCACTTGGACACGTTCATTCTCTTGTACTGCATGACTTTGTTCTTCATGAGATTTGAGTAAACGGCAGCTTTGTGGATTGCAGTATGCTGTTCTTCGTCCAGAGCTTTGATGATAAGTTCTTGGTCTGATAATACGAGTCGTTCTTCGTCGCCTTTGGATTCTTTCTTTAGGTCTTTGTTGAGACGGGAGAACTCTTGATGGAGCATCCTGAGGAGCTTTAAACGAATTTCATGGCTTGCTGGAGAGCTCTTGAGAAGTCGTGGATTCAGTGTCTCGGGCTTCTTGCTTGTCACGAGCTTGGACTTCGTGACCGAAGAAGACGCCGATCTACTGTTGGGAGTAGCATTTTTGGCGTTTTGTGGTGGTACAGTAGGGGTGGACTGCTGTCTCTTCTCTGGGGATGGCGTCTTGCGCTTCAAGGGTGGAGGAGAAACTGGACGAGTAGTAGTCTCTGGGTGGGTGGAAGATGGCTTAAGATCCGGAACAACACGAGAACTTATATGTGATGATGAGACTCCTGAAGCGTTCTTGATAGGTTTCACTGAGCTTTCAGTAGGCGCAACTGGTTGAGCAGTATCAGTGCGCATGCGCTTTCGTGGGACATGTTGGTTTCCTGATGTGCCATCCTGAGTACCGTGCTCATTATTCACAGTTTTTGATACCGCAGACGATACAGCTGGAGCTGATGGTTTTTCATTTTCATGGCCAAAAATACAGTGGAAGGCCGTGCAGTTGTTGCCAGCAGGGCACGGGATGTGCTTCAAGGACAAGCTCATCGTGACGGGATGAGAGGAGCTGACGTAGAGATGAAGCTGAGATTATCGGGTTGTCATGCTCGCTAAGATGAATGTAAGAGAATGGGATAATATGATGCGTCAAGTATTTATGATTCTGCGTCAAGTGAGTCGAGGGGAGTTGGTGATGATATGAAGCAAACTGTTGCCGGATGCAGGATGATGAGTTAGTGAGCCCCAGTTGATAGCAAATCAGTGTCGTTTCTCCTGTGAGAGAATGGTGACAACCTTGTTATTCCCTTGCTGTCACCGTCGACTAGGCTTTGAGAAATTGATAAATTTTATGTGCTGGAAAACAAGACTGGTAACATGAGAGTAGAGAACAAAGATGACTGTTGTTGAAAGAAATGTTGATGCTTTGAGGTTTGAAGCTTGGATAGAGCTTAGCTAATTCCCGAGCATCTAGGTAGTTTCAGCTGCCCAGTAATGATCAGGGGGGAGTTGTTGACGGTTGCTCCTTAATGCGGTTCCACTTGCAGTGCATGCCAGCGCCTGATTTGACAAGGAGACGGGAGCACCCATCTCCCATGATACCTCCTGGAGTACATGTAATTTAGTGGACGCTTCATGATGAATTTTAGGATGAACTGTACTTATGATGGGCAATTAACAGCTCTGGACTACGCTGTCAGAGTGTTGTCTGTAACAAACAACCCGAACCCCTTAGCCTTTCATGTTCAATGGTCGTCTCTACTTTATTTCCCTGATTTCAGTCAGGCTTACTTGACAATTACGCCTTTATTTTACTCCCTTCCACCTTTCCCGCCTGCGCCGGTGCAAGTCGGGAATTCCGAAAACCCCTAAGTCCGTTACGAGCACTGACGCACGACATCTACTAAGCCACCAAGACCGGAATTTCACCACTTCCTTTACCAATAGAACCCCCTAAACGAAGCCTCAAGAAATGAGTGCCTGTCGATACTATGTCCCCGTGCGGACTTCGCATTCTATCTATCCGCAATTTATCTCCTAAATGCTTCCTGCTTACGTCCACACATCTTGACTCGAACACGTATAAGCGTCATACAAAATATCCAAATGTCCAGGGGTCTTTAATTGATAAAAGATTCGTTATCTGCTCAATTCAACTGTCTGTCTTGAACACCCCACTCTAATCTATTCGTATCTATACCACAATCTGGCGCCCTCCTTTCAACTTCAAAGACGTCAGCATTTGTTCCCTACGCCGTTTATTTCTCCCCTTCCTCTATACATACGTAGCATCCCCTACCTGTTGGTCTTGTGCAACACTCTAGTTGGATAGTTTCAACGTCGGACTTGTGGTCTGCCGCTGGCTTAATACTCCCCCCGAAAACTCCGGTTGTTGGGGCAAAATCTCCTGAGAGGAAGCCCAACTCTTTTTCTACCCTCGATTTAATAGGAACTATTTCTACCCTGGTTTACTCCATACTTTTATACCACTCCGAGATCTTCTAGTGCATTTTATTTACTTTTTTGGATCATGGAGCAAACGTCAAAAAAACACTACGCCGGGGGAACTCCTAAGGCAGACCATCTGTGTGTTTTGGTTCATGGTGTAAATATCCTCCTAGATCGTTTTTCATACGTCATGACGCTAACCACGAGATCGCAATACAGCTTTGGGGCAACCCGGAACATATGAGGAACATTGCCAAGACACTACGGGACAAATACACCCATGACGAACTGTATCTGCTGCTCGCCAAACAAAACAGTGGAAGCTTTACTTACGATGGCATCGAGCGCGGCGGCGAGCGCGTATGCGCCGAGATTGAAGAGGAGTTGCGCAAAATCGAGAAGCAGGGCGGAAAGATCAAGAAATTGAGCGTCGTCGGATACTCCCTTGGTGGCTTGGTTTCGCGATATGCTGTTGGTCTCCTTGACGCAAAGGGCATACTAGATGATGTTGAGTGCATGGTAAGCATGAAGACAGCGTGGAGCACTGTCGCAGAGCTGACTGACACCGAACAGAACTTTGTTACATTTGCAAGCCCTCACCTTGGTGTTCGAACTCCTCTCAAAGGCTGGCATAACCATGTATGGAATGTCCTTGGTGCGAGGACACTCTCCATGTCTGGTCGACAACTCTTCACGATCGACAAATTCCGCGACACCAACCGCCCCCTACTTTCCGTACTAGCCGATCCCAACTCAATCTTCATGTCAGGTCTGCGCAAATTCAAGCGCCATACTCTATATACCAACATCGTCAACGATCGAAGTGCCGTTTATTACACGACTGGCATAGCAAAAACAGACCCCTACACGAATATGGATAATGTCAAGGTAAACTACCTGGACGGATATGAAGGGGTTTTGCTTGATCCAAGAAACCCCGTGGCGCCTCGTCCAAAGAATGTCAGACCGGCGTCGTTATCAACAGTAACGGAATCTACACTCAAGGGATTGAAGCGCATACCGTTCATTTTGGCGGTGACATTCCTGGTACCCATTGGTGTCGCAGCGTTCCTTGTCAACTCTGTAATCCAAACTATCCGAAGTTCCAGCAGAATCAAGCTTCACGAGTCTGGCCAGGCGGGACTCAACATTGAAGAGTATCGCATGCCCGTAAGGATCCGCGAAGAGGTTGAGCACGCGTATGAGGCTCTCAATAATTCACAAAGCCAGGAGTACCTGGCCACGGAGGATGACGAAGATGAGAGCCAGAATGTCGAGGACCGTAGACGCCTTACACGAGAACGCAGGCTTTCAACACCAGCTCAGCCCACGCTCGCTTTGACGGCAGAGCAATTCGAGATGATCGAGAACCTCGATTCGTTGGGCTGGCGAAAATATCCGGTGTGGATTCATAACCACCGACACAGTCATGCAGCGATCATTGTTCGCATGGAGAAGAAGTCGTTCGATGAGGGGTGGATAGTTCTGAAACACTTTGCTGAAAAGGAGTTTCTGATTTAATATGCAGTATGTTGTGAGAGTGGTCTGACTGGCCGCGGATCTGTTAATAATGGGTGGGTTGTCATGATATGGAAGGGTGTCATCTGAGCGGGAGTAAGGCCATGCTTATGAAGGAGTACATGATATGGAGCATTAGATGGCGTTATAGAGGATATGAATAGTTCGTTTACCTGCTTTTCTGGAATCAATAATTAATTATTTTCAAACATGCTCTATTACTGAAATGCTATAGCTAGCTACATGTGTATCAAACTCAATCCTCACAACTGCAACCCTCTGTGATCATGACCTGTCGCATCATAGATCATAGGCCTAGCAAGCCCAGATCGATCCCCAGATGGAAATCGAAGTCCATCACGTGCCAATTCGCCACATCTTTCCCTGAGATTCTCTTCTTATCCCCCAAGTGAGCCGACCATGTCGTGGTTTCCCCTCACGTCTGACCAATCGAGAGCTACCTAGTCCGATGTGGGCAGAAGAGCCAGAAATTCCGATTGGCTGTAGCTCATCAATCAGCCGATAATGGCTATTATCTCGTCTGTCTGTGTCTTTGCCATCCCCACTTTCTTTCCTTCTCCCTTCTTTCTTTTCCCTCCCTCGTGCGTGTGTGCTGATCGTGTGTGCGTGCGTGTTGTACCCGCTGAGAAACTTGAGCTTGTCGAGATTCAATAGCAAGAGTCGACCACCGTCATCACCTTCATCATCACCACACTTCCTCCTCTCGCCTCCTCTTCTTCACTCTCAATTCTCAATCGACTCTCAGTATTCTACGATTTATGAGCATATCCCCTCCCTCGCTCTACTTTATCCGATAGTGCTGATTTACGTCCGCAACTTGACTTCCGGTGTCTCCACGCGGGCGGCTTCCGGATTTAGTTGATCCATATTTGCTCTGTTCTTTGAGCCGAAACACCGGTTCAATTTTCTACCACCAACCACCTCGGTCGACAATTTCAATCAACGTCACGATTGAGCAGTAGGCTCTTTGGGTTTGGATTGGAGAATTTGGTAGCTACGACAATACCACGCTGTCATCTGGGACTTTTCACGACTCTGCCCAGCTGTCGCCGCTCGGTCAATTGGCCTAAAACTCCGTCACTTTTGCTTATATCCGAACGAATTCTTCTCCCACCTACGACCATCTCATACTCGATAACTGCCACAATGGTCCTCACTCACAGCACCAGCCATACATATGCGCATCCCTTTCCTACCGTCACCCTCGCTTTCTTTCTTCGATACTCATCTCCGCAACTCAACCCCTTTGCCGCCCATGTCTTGAGCACCGACACCCTTGAGACTTACGTCGACCCAAAGACCAACCGATTGCACACGACTCGAATTCATCTCAAAAAGAGCCGTATGCCGGGTGCTGTCTATAAGCTACTTCCCACTAGTGTTACTGGTGGTGGTTCTGGCGACAAGTCTACATACATCCTCGAGACTAGCGTTGTAGACATCAAGGAGGGCTGGATGAAGTCCGAGAGCTGCAATCTCAATTTTACTGGTGTTCTCTCGGTCATCGAACGACAGCATTTCGAGGTTCCTTCCGGCGCTTCCCAGCCTATCAATGAGACAGCTGTGACAAACTCGGTCCTGATCAGGTCAAGACTCGGGGAGAAGATTCGTGGCAAGCTCGGCCAAGCTCAGGAAGACGGCTGGTTCAATGGCTTCATGGGAGGTTGGGGTGCCAAGGGTATCCAACGCAGTATTGAGAGTATTGCTTCAACCAAAACCCAGGACCAACTTGGCAAGAGCCGTGATGGCATGCGACTTGTACTCGAGCGACTACGCAATAACGGTGTAATTGGCGTTTTGGAAACGATTCGAAGGGAACGTCAGCGCCAACTTGCCTGATCATTTGACGATACTATTACTTGTAACAATCAACGACAAAGGACTCGACACGATATGAATCTTGTGTCACAGGACAACCTGGGTCCTCTGCAAGATCTACGACAACACGCTTGTGTATCCTGCAACTGTACTACTATTATCTAGTCATTTCTAGCACGGCGTATTGTGTCTTTTTTTCGGGAGATCGGGTGGGAGAGGCTGTATTTGGGAAGTAAAAAAAAAGGTCAGTGAGGGTTAGGCTGGGCAGTGCGCCAGTGGTTGAGAGGCCAGGACAAGTGCGGCGACACAACTCCTCCATCTTTTATGGCATCCCCTCTCTTGTATATGAAGGATAGTGAAATTTCAAGGAAACGAAATGTAAAATCTGTCAATGTCAGATCCTGGTGACTAGTTTTGTAAGGCGTATCAAGTGTCAATGACAAGTCATTCTCAAGGCAACATGCCAATCACTCTAGATAGATGATGTGATAAGCACCTGCGTCGACTAAGTTGCAAGTGATGAAACCCCTGGTTTTCTTGAACACTTCGACGGTTCACATGAATATACAAGTAAGTAGATGGAGTGAATAATCCTTGAAAGATTGCTTCATACATGACTTCTTTGAGGACTAGATTATCGGGATGCTCATCGCCGTAGGCAACTTTCTATAACACGATTTGGATTATTGACGGCTCAGCACTCTGCCATATCTGCATCGCAAGTGATAACAACTCAAGCCATCTGATAGACGGCACCAACTGAACCCTCAGTATCCTCAAAATAGCGATACAAACCAAAGTCCCCCTCCTTTTCCTTCTCGCTCAGCATCTTCCCACCAGCTTTCTCAATCACAGGACCAATCTCGTCGACATCCTGAACAAACCAGTATATACAGATACCCCCCTTTCCAGGAGCAAAGTTGCTGTTCTGATCAACTGCCTTTTGTATACCTCCGGCAATGTTTAGTCCGGGGTTAAAGTCGAACATTCTTATCTCATCCTTCGGGTGCTTCTCGCTTGGTTCTTTGTAGGAAAAGTTGAAGACGGTCTTGTAGAATCCCGCCGCTGTGGAGAGGTTGTTAGCTATGGGAGGAACCGCGGTGTTGAATTGCGGAGATACGTGCCTCGATCGACGTCTCGTGCCGGAATACCAACCCAAACGGGTGTTCCAAAAGCTGGGGGCTTCCATTCAGTCATTGTTTTGTTGATTGTTCTTTGAAGTAGAGAATAGGGTGTCTTGTAGAGTCTAATTGGACTGGAGATGTCTAATTCAGAGAGTATCTAGCCATTATTTATACATTGATCTTAACAAACATCGTGAGCGGGGTCACCGGCAAGACTTCTGCCCGGTGGCTTGAAATATTGAGCGATGCTTACACGTCCTGAGACACATAGCGCGTCGCTAGAGGAAGCCATCCTGACCATGCTTCACCAACCAACCACGAAATCACGTGTTGGGCATCGACCATACAGTGTAAATGCAGACATGATCACCCATTAACACTGTAGAAACCCCTCCATTCATATCCATGGTGGGATGTCATGGCGTGCTGAGCCAAATAATCTTCAACGGTCAAGAGCCTATCTCGTTCCTTTTTGTCATTTCTCGACCAACCGCGTTATCTCGCGCTATCGCAACAATGCCTGAACCAATTTCTGTCTTGTTCGTTTGCCTTGGCAACATTTGCCGATCGACTATGGCGGAAGGCATCTTTCGAGATATTGCCAAGCAGTCGCATCTTGAAGGAAAGATTGGTCAGATTGACTCTTGCGGGACAGGTATGTTTACTTATTCACAGAATCAGAATTTTGTTCCCCCTCCGTCGCGTTTCATTTAGAAGGGCGTCTTACTGACTTATCATTTTCCTTTTAGCTGCGTACCACAGCGGCGAACCTCCCGATTCCAGAACCATGGCGACTCTGGAGCAGAACGGCATTACGGGTTACAGACATTTGGCGCGTCGCGTAGGTTACCCCTGCCATCCGCCGTTTCAGAACCATGAGCTAACGGAGCATGATCAGTTTCAAACAAGCGATTTTAACAAATTCGATTACATCTTTGCCATGGATCAATCCAACCTCTCAGACCTGCAGCGACTCCAAAAGAACAACCCGGACTCCAAGGCCAAGGTGATGCTCTTTGGTGAATTCAGTGGTGGCAAGCGTGCAGAAATTGTCAACGACCCATACTACGGAGGCGACGACGGTTTCAAGAAGGCTTTTGAGCAGTGTTCAAGATTCTCAAACAACTTCATAAAGGAGGTTATCGGAGTGGAGGGGAAGAGCGGTTGAATAAGCAAGAGAGCGAAGTACCTTATAAGGTATTATATGGAGAGGCGATACATAAAGATTTGATTGTGGATTATACCCGGTATCTATATAGATCAAGATGCGGTTAAAAGACGGAGGATATAGTACGAGTTTCATAAGTAGATAGAAAGATAAATAGATAGATGATATAAACATCGACAAACTGACCTTTGAGATGAAGCTGGGATGCCAAGTCCCATAGAATATGTAAGACAACGGTTGCTTGTCGTGTCTCAAAATTGACAACACGGACCAACCAGGAAAGCATTTGTGTTGGCTCAAAGGAAAAATCGTTAATTGCACGCATCTCTGATGGTCGTGCCATCGAAATTGTCACTGCCGAGACCTCCTTCAGCCCTATCTCACTCCCGGGTCGCCGATACGGTCACCTAGCGGCTCTTGATCCAAGGGAACGGAGATTCCGATGCAGTCAGCGGATCCAGTCAAAGTGAGGCGCATGGATGTTTTTCTCCTCATGACATCAGCAAGAGTATCTGAATTTCTTTGATTTGCAATGAAAGAATGAGAGAGCCTTGTGGCAGCACAAATGCTGACACAAGATTTATTATGCTTACCATGATCTATCTAGTTGGATACTCAGCCTCCTTGTGGCACAGGACGGCGTCAACCACTATTCAAGATGGAAAGACTATTCCGGTGGGTATGAACAAGAAAGAGAAAAAAAGGAAATACGAAGCTTCGCATGATACGAGAAGGGCTAATGAAGGAGATGAATACCCGGGTTCTCAAGCATCTCAGAACGGACCAGTTTATGATTGCGGAATATGCTCATCAACCAGTTAGACGCATCTCACGGTGCGATGGCAAGGATGCCTCAAATTATCATTGTCGCGCGGCTACGGCCTTCTCATCACCCATTGGCCTGCACCTACAGCATCCAAGGAGCACAGAGGGAAATGAGTGGGGGCCAACCTTTTGTCCTCCAGCAAATCAGCCACTGTTCCTTAGCGGTGACTTGGCTGCGGGGGCTGCGTCTCAGTGGCTAGCGGATCCTCCCCCCCTCTGGAATCCCGGCGTTGGGAGGCTAAACAGCCCTGGAAGGGGGACCCTGTTACGTTAGCTAACAAGCAAGCAAGCAGAGGTAGCCACCACCACCGACCGATATCCACCCTGGAAGGGGAAAGGTCCCCTGGTTTTTTTTCCCTAAAGGCAGGTGGGAAGCTGAGGTGAGAATGGGAATGGGAGAGTCCGAGGGACCAAGGACAAAGCTCCCCTCATTCTGGATCAACTCGAGCCTTTCCCTCTCCCAGATACATATATCGCCAGCGCGCTGACCACCTTTTGAGGCCCACGGCTTTTTTCTCTTCTCCTCCTGTGTTTTTCTACTCTTCTTTCCGCTTTTCGCGACTCGTCAAGTCGTCTTCTTTGTTGTTTTTCTACAGCAAACAACATATCCCGCCACCTCGACTGATCTCGTCCTTCCCCTCACTACCTATAGATCGTACCTAGTCCGGCCAAAATCCTCATCATGGGTGACCTCCAAGGAAGGAAGGTCTTCAAGGTCTTCAACCAAGACTTCGTTGTCGACGAACGCTATACTGTTACAAAAGAGCTTGGTCAGGGTGCCTATGGTATTGTCTGGTGAGTTGATAGTTCTCATCGTCCGTCTCTTTTTCTCTACCCCGCCGTTTGCTGACGACTGCCCCGCCTCGTCGGGTTTTATAGTGCTGCGGTCAATGGTCAGACCAACGAGGGTGTCGCCATCAAGAAGGTCACCAATGTTTTCAGCAAGAAGATTCTCGCCAAGCGCGCTCTTCGCGAGATTAAGCTGCTTCAGCATTTCCGTGGTCACCGAAATGTGAGTTAATGCGACGCTCCCTTTCCTCTGCAGTAACGCTTTTCAAGACATGATTGCTGATGCGATTCAAGATCACTTGTCTGTATGATATGGACATCCCCCGACCCGATAACTTTAACGAGACATACTTGTACGAGGGTCAGTCAAAACCCTTTATGATAATCCTATGCGGGCTTTTGCTGACGCAACAGTAGAGTTGATGGAGTGCGATTTGGCTGCTATTATCCGATCCGGCCAGCCTCTTACCGATGCCCACTTCCAGTCCTTCATCTACCAGATCCTTTGCGGCTTGAAATACATTCACTCAGCCAATGTGCTTCACCGTGATTTGAAGCCCGGAAACTTGCTCGTCAACGCCGACTGCGAGCTCAAGATTTGTGATTTTGGTCTTGCCAGAGGTTTCTCGGTTGATCCCGAGGAGAATGCCGGTTACATGACAGAGTACGTTGCTACTCGTTGGTACCGCGCTCCCGAGATTATGCTGAGCTTCCAGAGCTACACCAAAGCTAGTGCGTTACAACCAAAACTGCTCCCTCGCTTTAGCTGCGTCCTTACTAACCATTCATGCAGTTGACGTTTGGTCCGTTGGCTGTATCCTTGCCGAGTTGTTGGGTGGCCGACCCTTCTTCAAGGGTCGCGATTACGTCGACCAGCTCAACCAGATTCTCCACATCCTCGGTACCCCCAACGAGGAGACGCTTGCCCGTATCGGATCACCTCGTGCCCAGGAATACGTCCGCAACTTGCCTTTCATGCCTAAGAAGCCCTTCCCCAGCCTGTTTCCCCAGGCCAACCCCGATGCTCTCGATCTCCTTGATAAGATGCTCGCTTTCGATCCCTCATCCCGTATCAGCGTCGAGCAGGCTCTCGAGCACCCTTACCTTCAAATCTGGCACGATGCCTCAGACGAGCCCGATTGCCCTACGACATTCAACTTCGACTTTGAGGTCATCGACGACGTTGGTGAGATGCGCCGAATGATTCTCGATGAGGTTGCCCGTTTCCGACAGCAGGTCCGCACTGTTCCAGGAGCCGCTGGTTCCAACATCGGTCTCGGCCAACAAGCTGGTGCTAACCAGGTCCCCCTTCCCCAGCAAGGTGGTGCTCAGTGGAAGGCCGAAGACCCTCGACCGCAGGAGTATCTTGGACCTCAGGGACATGCCGGATTGGAGCAGGATCTCCAAGGCGGTCTCGATGCCAGCAGGAGGTAGATGTGCTAGCGGTAGATGATTGGGGCGTTCTGAATGGCAGGAAGCTGCTTCTTTGAAAGAAGACGTTGATAAACAAATGAAAAATGGAGATGGCTGTGGATAAGAGGCAATTTTTGGATAATGGTTGCAAGGTTTTAATCACCAGAACAGAGAAGTCAGCGATATAAGATGAGAGACAGATATACCGACCACATTTTGAATGGTTTCAATTATGAACAGAAAGCAATTGTTTCACAGAACTGAGTTTATGAGAGTGACAATCAACATGACTCTGTGCTGTTATCAGTTTCATTTTCGCATACAAGACATGGTGCGAGAGTGAACTCGTTCTGCAAAGTACTACTTGTCGTGCATGATGAGAAGGAATCATATCAAACAATGACTCACAGATCATGTCTTCTCATGAGAACAAGATCGAGCCCAGATTTATACAGCTACATTGAGTCACATCCGGCCATCAGACGATAGGGTCCTGACTGAAATAAAGTATAACATGTTCTTATTCTTATCGTCAGGTTTTCTTCGTCCATCCTTTCTTCCCACAAAGCAACCAAGAACTCCTATTCCAACCAAAATGGTCTATGTTTTGACAATTCTTTGACATATCAACCCCCAACCCAAGAACAAACATCCGTAAATCCGTAGACCTCTTATAAATCCGTGGTATCTTTCGAGAAGAAAAATGAGAAAGTGAGAAATGCGAGCTGAGACACAGGAGCCCAAACTAGGACCACCATATGACTGGCTTATTCTAATATGAAGTGATTGTCATGAAAGTACCTGTAAATGCGTAGTGATCGTAACCGTTTTTATAAAACTCCAGGGCCCCCAAATTGAACATAAATGAAATAAAAAAATAAGAATGAAACAGAGGGAAAGGCGGAGAGAAAGAGGAAGGAGGTGGGAGCGTGTGTATTGAGGAGTGACACGAGCTCAACCATAGAACCAATACATGGTTGTGTACAACTGGCTTTCTGTGCCCTGGCTGACACAGCCGTGGGAGACACCGGCGAAAGTGTTAACACGGTAGACATATTGAAGAGAAGAACTGCTGCCACCGGCGTCGGCAAGGAGGAGCCAATCAACGTTGGTCGCAACGGGGGCTTTGATGCCATCCAGCTTCTTGGCAAACATGATCTCGTCAGTGTCTGTAAGATCAAACACAGGCACCCCAGCCGCGTTGAAGTAGTGGTGCCCTAGAAAGGGGAAGGACTGCTTCTTGTAGATGAAGGGATCCCCAGCTTCAGGGAAAGGATCAGTGGCAGAGACGCCGAAACCATTGTCGACGAAGTTGAGAGGGAACTTTTTGTTGAGGGCAGATGCAGTAAGTCCATTCCAAGATGCCGTCTTTGATGATTGCTTGGTCGAAGGGTAGTAAGATGTTATGTCGTAGAGCATAGCGATGGCACCTTGAGCTGTAGGCTGGGCACCAGCACCGAGACAGGTATAGTTCTGGATACCAGTACCAAGAGCGATGTGTTTCAAGGTCACATTAGCTGGAGGAGAAGGCAGCTCTCTTTCTGGAGTTATGTGTTAGTCTAATTTCAAGACAGACAGAAGAAGATGTCTGGGAGAATTGTAACTTACCACCACCATTGATGGGAAGAACAGGGCTGGATTTGACAGCACACCCAGATTTGCCATTGTAATAAGCAGGAGTTGCCAATGCAAGAGTAGCTGAAGCTACTAGAAAGAGGGGGTTTACAAGCATGTTGGTTCCGCGAGCAGGAGTGAAGGATGGCAAGATAGAATTAGGGTGATAATGTCGATCTCGAAGATTTCCACCAACTAGAAGCAACTGCAAGTGTAGCAATTGTGATGTCAAATGGGATGAGCTGAGCAACAGAGGAGGGAATTGAGAGGATGGGAGAGGACAACGGCGTCTGATATACAAGATCGCGGCAAGCGAGACAAGTGGCGGCAGCAGCTAATAATAACCGCAGGGAGCAGGGGTTGAGAATGGGTGGTTAGAGCCCACCTGGGCGCTTAAAGGACAATGTTGTCGTGCAGAAAAGTGGGAGGGTGGGTGGAATATGGAGGCTGGACAAGGACAAGAGCTGAGATGAGATTTGGAAGGGTATCCCAGCTTTTCTTTGAGGGATAGAGGGAGAAGAATATGCAAGGAATCAAAGAGATATCTGAGTAGTGGGAGAAGAGTCTGTTGTGCGATAGCGTAGTGGTGCAAGTGTCGATATCATTCAAGGTTGGGTTCAAATTCGAAGGGGGTCATGAAGGAGTTTATAACTTAGTAGTTGATGACTGACAGAGTCGAGTAGTAAGGAACCCACAGACATGGATACAAGAAAACGAGCGCCTTTTCGAGGCAAGAATGTTGACCTGGAGAATTAGTCGGTAACCAAGCAGTATGCCCAGAGTGTCGAGGCCAAGGAGAATGACAACTATTCGGAAAAGAGGCAATGCCTCGTGGGCCGGGTGGCCGCATCTCGACAAGACCCTAGCGTATGTGTGTATGCATCCATGGTGGTGAGCTAGCGTGAGACATGTACAGTAAAGGAAATGACTGGGGTCATCCTATGTTTGGCTCGGCCTTGTTGATAGTGATGAGGGACAAGAGTCTGATGAGAATGAGGATGAGTATGAGAGAACGGACATTGTTCAGCTGAGTTGTACAGTACATCCATGCCTGCTGATAGTATTGTATGACCCCCCGCCGCAGTGTTGCTGTGCAAGGGTAGGAGCGATCAAACATAGCATGACAAGGATTACTGCTTACAAGGGAGGAAGGAAGGAAGGGATGCAGTGAGAAGGAATCGAGGCAGGGAAGGAAGGAAGTGGAAGTTAGCAGCTTCGAATGCATCATCTCTCGGTAAGATCAGACTTGACTAGTAGGTACCTATCATATATCTCAGTTGTGGTTTTGTTTCAACTACAGGCGATACACCGTTAAAGTATGATTGAGTTTACATGTTGCAAAGGCTACGTGAGCTATCTCTCTTCAACGGCAAAACAGGACCCTTGACCCCTCTTGAAAAAGTAGCCCCCCGAATTCGATACCCCGCGGGAGTTTCTTGGTCCAAATTAGCGCCCGCCCAGCCTCCCGCCTACATTCTACCTCTCACCGTTGATATGTATTCGGGCGGCCAAGCGAACTAGTCTACGCTTGGTCTACTCTGGTTTCTTAGCTCGATATTTTGATAGGAAATCTATTCTCGTCAATCGCTTGACATTGGAGAGGGGAAACGAAACATAGGCAATCGGGATTAAGAAGAATAGACGCGAGGTTGTCAAAGCGCATGTTTCTCTTGGTATTTCTTGTGTATTTCCTTGGTGTCTGTCTGTCTGTCTGATGTATCAAGTGAGAAGAGATGAGAAATGCAGGGAGAGATTCAATATCAGGTTAAACTAGCCTGAGGAGGAAGAGATGTAACATTGGAAGAGACCGAGAGGTCTGAGCGGTTGCATAGGATGGAAAATTGGTAATTTACTTGATGCAGTGGCGGCAGTCTTAACCGAGTCTGATGTTTCTTTTTTTCCTTTTTCTCCCAAGGAGGGTATGTTTCTTGTTACTTTTGAGGAACAAAAGGAATTAGACCATGTCTGAGGCCATTCTCAATCGATGCAAACGGAATCGGGCACTTTTGTTAATTTACTCGCGTGAAACAATAGGCAGAATTGCCGTCCCCTTTGTTGGCCATAGCCGTTTAGCCATTTAATCTTGTACTCCATCGCCAGTGTAACGCCATTACTGTCCGTTCTCGTCCCTGACTCTGAGGATTCATCTCAAGTTTAACCATTGTCGCAAATAAACAGAAATCTGTTTCTAGTCGTGGCGTAATCTCAAATTGACCTTGATGTTCAGTTGTTTGCTTGCCTTTGCACTATTCTCGGCCAAGATGGATAATTGCTGCATCTCCAGCTTGGCAAACCGACCAACACTGTCTAAACGCCAACAACCGCGCCGTACCCTGGAATGGATTGGCCCCTGTTGGCCATTCCTCGGCTGCTTTGTCTTCCGTTTTCCAAGAAAGGCTCATTGCTGCTGACTGCAAGGCTGTGTTGGGTCGGGATACTGGAGATCCGGGTTATAAGCCTTCTTGGACATGTCACTCTGTTGGCCAGAGATGGGACCTCTCTGTTGGCCATGATTCTTCTCCCTACAAGGCTGAATCCGGTGTTTACAAACAATTTATTCCATAAAGAACAATACAAGAGTGAAGATAAGAATAGATCATGATACCACGTAGCACAAAACATTCACCAATTAACTTAATCGCTTACTTTTATTGAATTCATTCTTTTTCACTGTCTTCATCCAGCAGAGTCCTTCCTGTCCCTGTCCATGTCCACCAGTAAAGTCCCGGCCCCACTCTAGCTCTTCCCCCCCCCCTCTGCTCCGTCACCGTCACCACCAGAAGCTCACAATTCCTCTCTCCCCCTTCCGTGTCCGACCGCCCGAAACCCTCAGATCTTCCGTCGCCCATCATGTCTCGCCGTCCCGCAAAGGGCGAGTACATCGAGACCGCAAGTCTTCATCCCGATACCCCAATTGAAGCCCATCACGCTCCCTAACACCATGCTTGGACTCTAGGACTCCGGTAATAAGGTAGCCCGTAAGGCTATCCTCGTCGGTACTCAGAATATTATGCTAGGCGGCAAGACTGTTATACAGCCCGAAGTCATGATCCGCGGTGACCTCGCCCGAACTCCTGCTCCGTCATCGTCATCCGGTCATCCGTCCAGCAACACCGCCGTGGCCATCGGTCGATACTGTTTCCTCTCCCGTGGTGTCAACCTCTGCCCTCCGGGACGCATCTACAAGGGATCATATACATACATGCCTTTACGAATGGGTGACCACGTCTTCGTCGGCCAGGGAACCCTGGTGCAGGCCGCGAGCGTGGGTAATCATGTCCATATTGGAAAGGAGTGCACGGTGGGAGAGTTCGTTATCGTCAAGGACTATGTCAAGATCCTTGACGGATCAGTCGTCCCCGCGAACATGGTGATTCCGAGCTTCTCGATTGTTGCGGGCCGACCGGCGAGTGTAGTTGGAGAGATTCCAGAGGGAGGGTTAGATGAGTTTGAGCTGAGAGACCTCTACAAGACGGTTGGGAATAATCCTCAACCTCCTGCTTCTTAACCTGCTTTGGTACGATGTTTATGGAGTTCCGGCGCGAAAAGAGACGTGGATTTCGTCTGAAAGGCTTATGATAGAGGTTAATGCTCAATGATACCCCCTTTTTTTTCCCCCTCTCACCAGCTTCGGTACTATCTGATTTCCATGTCCCCTTGTTTCAATATCTCCTACTGCCATCCACCAGCGTCAGTATCAGGAAGACTTCACTCATTCACCTTGAAGAGAATTGACTTATTTTCTCAACCCACACCCACCAAATTGCACCATATTATCTGTATCGCTCATGGAAGAAGAATTTCGCATCGTTTGTACTGCCTCTTGTCATCGTGAACAATACCATCACCAGCGTCAATAGGAGTGGTATTCAGCCTTGATGTGTTTGTTCCTCTCCCTGGTTGACAGTTTCGTTCCTACAAACCTCTCATTCGACATTCATTGTGGACGGATCTGTCAATAGAAGAGAGAAAAACGGGATATTCTACATTGAGAGACTCAGAGGCCCCTCTATCACGCTCTGCTTTTTCTCCCTGCACTTTCTATTCTTTGCGAAAATCTTTTCCAAGGCATCATCACTATCTTACATTCATCTGAAGCACCCTTCTCTCTTGTCCACACTCACTCACTCACTGGTATAAAATCACTTCAATAATCAGTTCACATCTTCATTGAACATCTTTGTTACTCGCAATAATGCCTCGTCCTCCACCTCTTCCTTCTACTCTCGCTACCGCTGTCCCTCCCTGGGTCCCCCGCCATGAACATGCCAATGACCTGGGCATCCCAGCTGAGCCTTTTCGTCTCACTCTTCCTCCTGTTCGCCGAAACAAGACTCGTATCTGGGATGAACTCGAGAATGCCATCGACATGACCGACAGAGCTCTCAACGATCGTGTCACTCGTCTCTGCCAGGAGTTTGGCGAACTCCAGCTCACTGACACCGAGTCCGTCCACGGTCTTTCTAAGACTCTTGTGACCAAGTATGGCGAGATCGCCATCCGCGTCATTCGTCGTGTCTGGGATCTCCACCTCGCTTACAATGACCTCACCTCGATCCCCAACGAAGACTACGGCACCTTTGGCAGAAGCGAGTGGCAGAAGGCCCTTCTCATGGCCGTCATGCGCAAGTTCCAAATCTCCATCTGCCGAAGCCAGCTTGAGACAGCCCTGTCGGTCTAGGTGACCGACGATTTCAACATGTCCATGCACAACATGAAGAAGCAGATCCCCTACCTCACCAGCGTTCTCACGGAGGACTGGAGAGACCGTGACACTCGCACCCGCAAGGAGACGGCTGTCTTTCGTGCCATGGTCGAAGAGTTCCGCAATGCTGAGAGTGGGCAGATGACGGACGAGAAGGCCGGGAGCATTGGCGAGGCGCCCCTTCTCGCTCTCCGCCGATGCGTCAACACGGCCATCCAGTTCCACAAGATCCTCCCTGACCGCGACGAGGCCATTGAGAGTGAGAACCGGTACGAAGAGGAGCTCAAGGTTCGAACCGGCCAGGCGTTCCAGCTCTGGCATGTTGCAACCCGAGCGGCGACCGACTGGCAGCCCCGACGCAACAACGACTTGTCCAACATTCTGGTCTATTACAGCGACGATATCATCAGATATCGTGATGAAGAGAGAATCAAGTCTGAAGAAAAGCGTCGCATTGCTCAGGAAGAAGAGGAAAGAAATCAGAACTGGGCTGATTCTATCATGTTTGAAGGATTCTGTCCCAACAACTGGTTTCCTCACGGCCATTGAGGGCTTCTAACTCGATAATCTCCAGCTGATACGTCTCGAGCTGGCATTGAAAAGGCCACGAGCTGAGATGCAATATCGCCAACAGATTCAACGACGACGTACAATTTTGACATCAATGGTTCTGGAATGGAATCACATTCAACTATCATTTGGAGCATTTGGCCGGACCAAAACACAAACGAACAAACTTGCTACTGGACTCGGATTGGAAGTTTATGTTTCCCCCCCTACGTGTAAATCATCATGCATCAAGTCGGAGGACACGATAGGGGTAAAGTTGAAGGAATTGGCATCGGAATTGAAGAGAATATAAAATCTCAACTCACTGATCCATCTGTTTTTTGAAGAGCTGTGATATAGCTTCACATATACCCATAAAGAAACCAATGTTTCACCAAAAACAAAGTATCAACATCTCTCGTGAAATTGACGCTTGAAATAAAAGGTACAAGTACAAAAAATAATAATAGAAAACACACTTATTGTAGATCCCGAACGACGGCGTAACCGTGATTCGGTTCATCCGCACTCTCACATCCTCCATCACTCCCGCATTCTCTAGTCCCGAGGGTTCGCTATTCGGTATGTGCAGGTACTCACCATCAATCCAGTTAGTTTTGGAGCCCGACCGTCGGCAGCAAATTCTGATCTGCTAGCTTCCTTTTCCCCCCTCCGTGTTTCTGTCCAAGCGCTTATGCTTCTCCGCATGAATACGGGGCTATTCGGAAAAGGGAGTCAATGCACACGACACCCCAAGACCTGTGGCAGTTGCTCACGTTTATCGTATGCTCGAGAATCAGGAAAAGTTATATGAAAAATGTATGATTTTAATTCTTCTATAAGCTGTATAGTCTAGCTCTACATTTCTAAGAATGTATAAAAAAAACAATAAAAAGCCCGTTGTTTCTAGGCCGTTGACCTGGGAGAAGTTCCCTGGTCGCGTGCTTTTGACTGTCTATCAGACCGGGGGTATAAACCGAACAACTCCAAGCTGTAAAAGTAATGAAGAAAAAAAAAGGTCGTGACGGTGACCGTCTAAACCGAGAGCAAGAGACGAAAGAGAAAAAAAACTGTCTCTGCTTCTATCGTCTTTTTCTTCGTCATCTTCTGTAAAAACTTTTTTATCCTCTAAACGCCGTGTCCCAAAATGTAAATGCTGTCAAAAACCCCTCTCGCTGCTTTTTCATATCGCGTTTGTGTACAAGTATCTTTTGAAACCAATTGTCGTTGATGTGTGAGGAGAGAGTGAAGTGGAGATTGCAGTGATTGCAGATTTGCCTTTGTGGTGATGATGTGATGAGCCACAAAGGGATGAGTGAGGGAATTGTTCATAGCATCACCTGCTGACGAACAGCCTTCTCCTCGGCAAAAGCCTTGCGGCTCATCATGAGAACACGCTCGAAACCCTCACGGCCCTTAGCAGCGTTCTCACGGAAGCGGTTGACCATCGTGTCCTCAATGCTGTTCTTGATTCGCTGCCAGCCACCGCACATGGCAGTGATGTTGGCAGTCTGGATGAACTGAGTCTGGTGATCACTGAGAGGCTTGTAGACAACCTCTTCCTGCACGTTGACAAGGTTGCTCCAGGTCAAGTTCTGGCTGACCATGGTGACGGTGCGGTTGGAGGGGTCGACGTAGCTGGCCTCGTACATGAAGCTCTCATCACCCTGACCACCAATGATGGTCTTGATCCAGTCAGGCATTGACTGCTTGCAGGTGATTAGACGCTCAGTACGGAGGATGCCAGTATCGGGATTGACGGAACGCGAGAGGATGTCGACAGCGATAACGTGCTCGGACTTGTTGTTCCAAGGGCCGTACTTTCGCCAGTTGGCGGCAGAAACTTCCTCCCAGGAGTAATCGAAGGTAACCTTGTTGGAGAAGACCTTCATTTTGATGGATGTGTTGTTTGTTGATCTATTCGTAGGTTGTTTCGAAGGTAGGATCGTAGGTGTCGGTGAAAAATGAGGTTGGTGGTTGGTTGGATTTTTTTTTCCTTTCAGGAGATAAGAAATTTTTGATAGGTCTCCAAAAGATTTGTAGATTTTTGCAATGCAGGAATTTAGAGAAGGAAAGTCCGGGATGCCTTCAATTAATAAATTCCCAAAAGAATGGAAGATTCACCGATAACGAACAAGGACGTAAAAGATCAAGGTACAGATGATCTCCAAGTGGCGGATAGAAATCGACGGAAACGAAGGGTTAAAAAGATGAGCAATGATGAGCGTGCGCTGCGGCCTTTTTCTGGGGTTTGCACCCACGCGCTCTGCTAAAATTATTCCGCATGTGAGAGAGGGACTTCGGACGCCCAGGAATCAGTAACATCGCTCTCTCCGGCCTTCGGATGTCTGGCCCAAGCGTACTTTCCCTACAGCTCTATACCCGATATGGTGGATAGCTAACTCGATGTGGACTAATGACGCCAAGACCGCGAGAAAACACCGGAGCTCGAGAGATTTGACGCTCGGTGATTGGGCCGGTCGGTGGGAGACCCCGGCAAGACTTCCTGACCTTTGTCTTGGACTTCTTTGGACACTTGACACCGAACAAGGTGAGCTGTGCCACAAGGTGGCGAGTGTCGTCAAGGATGGAGAAAATCGGGACCTGCAACTGATCGATGGCCACGCATTGGTCAACAGCAAGATCACTGAGGTGGTGTATCGGGAAGGGATTAACCGGTTATGACACCGGATGAGATCGTTTCCCTCATTGATGGTAATCAGGGTCTCGAGAAAGCTTGGAAGGGGCCATTTTCCCTTTCATTTTCAGCTTGGTCGATCGAATACCTCGCTATGACATAGGCCTATCTTTTCCCCAGATTGTTGTTCAATTGGAATTGATCCGGGGGGATTTGTCACTGTAACTATGACAAAATCGTTATGGCTGATGATACAAGAGTTTGCTTTTTGTGGCTGGTGACTAGGTGCCGATGATGGGTGGTATGCATACAGTGACTTCGTGGGGGGAATCTCTTGGGGGACTTGGGCTTGGGTAGTTCTAGGCATTCAACGGCTTTGCGGCTCGTCAGTGGCCCGAGGTTAAGCAGGCCAAGCACAAACTCCATAATACCGACATACACTATCAAACTGTCCTGTACCTATTCGACATGACCTCGAGGTTAATCTTTGGGCTATGCATTCACAGATAATACACAGCATGAAATATTTGCACTTCATTTAGTCGTAACTTGAAAGTTATGTAAAAAACCAAGGAGTTTCATATTTCAGATTCCTTCTCTTTACATAGCTCATACAGTCCTTTTACTTTTATCTTTTTTTTGTCTGAATACTGCATAGTTGAGCAACTAGTAGTCGTCTCCGCGACTGACAACCTCCTTCACGGTAGGTCGAATCAGAATAGTCTAATCGAGTGTTAGCAATACATCTTTAAGCATTAAGTGACCTCAAAAACCTACATGTTCGAACTGGGCAGTGTACGAGCCCTTCTTGTCACACAAGGGCGGGTAAGCATCGACGATGCCGCTGTTGACCAGGCTGTTAAGCTATGGGTACGTCAGTGATATGCTACGCCGATTCTGTAGGGGGTCACCACTCACTCCTAGCAAGTACTTTTCCTGACCGATACGATCCAGATATCGACGGCAGAAGGGCAGGGTTCCAAAGTTCTTGTTGATAACGTTGAGCAGAGACTTGGCAGAGCTCAGACGCAGGTCAACATGTCCTACATCCTTTGACTTGGCATAGTGCGAAGTCTCCATGTCGTCCCGGACATATCCATTTCCGGTGCTGCCAAAAGTCTCAATGGCAAAGACGTCACCCTCCTCCATCTTGGTCTGGTCATTGCTCTTGACAATGGGGACAGCCTTAGTTCCGTGGATGCTGTAGGGCAGGATGTTGTGACCCGTGAGGTTACGGATACTCTTGACCGGATATGTGGTACCGTCGATCTCAACCTCGAAGCTTTCCATAGTCTCCTGGATGACGCCTCCGATTTCACCGACACGGGCGTCGATGCCGGCTTCGCGGATACCGGCATTGGTGGCTTCCTTGACGGCCTGGAGGAGGTTGTCGTATTTAGGCTCGAACGCCATGGTAAAGGCCGAGTCGACAATGCGACCGTTGACATGAACACCGAAATCGACCTTCATGACATCCTCCTGCTGGAGGACGACCTTGTTGCCAGCGTTGGGTGTGTAGTGGGCAGCGCAGTGGTTGAGGGAAAGACCGCAAGGGAAACCCATACCGGCTCTCTGAGCATCGCCCTCCTCAAGACCCTGGTGTCCAGTCAAGGCGCGAACACCATCCTCGATATTCTCGGCAATCTCAGTAAGGCTCTGGCCGGGTCGGATGTTCTTCTGAGCCCACTGTCGGACCTCACGATGAATCTCGGCGGCCTGGCGGAAATCTGAGAGGAACTCGCTGTTGAGGTTGTCGAGGTGTCGCTTCTCCTCGTCGGTGGTGCGGTAGCTGTTGTCCTCCCTGTACTCAACCTCCTCACCCTTGGGGTAGGAGTTGTTAGGGAAGAGCTGGCTGACCTTTACACGAGGAGGGTCGCTCTGGCTGGTGGCGGCCTTCTTCTTCTTCTTGGGCTTTCTCTTCTTCTTCTTTTTGGTCTCGCCAGTGGGAGCGGCACCGTTTGCCTCGGCTTCGTCTTCAGAATCGTCGCCACCATGGTCGTCGCCGGCCACGTCTGTCTTTGACTGTGCGGCTGTGCCGTTGCTCTGAGCACTCTCGGACACTGCGGGGCGCTTTGATATCAGACGGTGCTCAATTTAGAACATGGTGGAAAATGCGCCAACGGAGGGCTGAGATGGTGAGGGATTACGTGGATGAGGATGATCATACCTTTGAGCTCCTTAAGAGCTTCGCTGGGAACTTGAGCTGCCATGTTGGCTAACTACTAGTACACGGGAATTGATGAGCAGGTTTGCTATCGAGGAAAGAAAAGAAATAAATTGGTTGAATGGAGTGTATTCATGAGGGTAAGTTACCCCACCTGGATGATGACAGCAGACAAAATAGCAAGGAGTCACTGGTGGTGACAAGAGTGTGCTTTATTCTGTCAGGCAAGTAGGCCCACTCTGGATATTTTCTCCCACCATGACAGAAATAGATTGAACCCATTACGTTTTTAGTGCACAGGTGATAGAGATTTTCAACATATCATCCGTGTCGTGATAGGTACTTGACATTTTCAAGGGACCTTTTGGGGCGGGTGATGGTTTTCCTGTTTCCGCTGGTAGTACAACTGAGGTTACGCGTATATGCATGCACCTGATATAACCTAAAATGAATGCGAGGTATCGATTGAGAGTCACAACTGGTGCAGGACAAGCAACATAACAGCCGTGTTCCCCTTGATGCGTGCGTGTGCTGTTCGACTCGTTAGAAGTACCCAAGTTTGTGCCAACACATGTAGTCAAGATCTACAACAAACGCCGCAACCCTGCAGTTGAGCAATGGACTTACTTTAGAAATGGATGGAAATTTTTATAAACGAATTAAGCCAATACAATTCCTCCTCAACCATGATTCTATTCTTGAGTGTTTCAGATGCTCATGACTACCGATTCTTTACAGGCTCAACGTCTCCTGGATACAGGGTAAAAAACCAGCCATGGATGGCTTACAGGGACACTAAACGAGGCACCGATGACCTCACTGGCGCCGTGGCAGAGCCAAGTTTCATCCGCAACCTGTCAGTTTTTCTTCCTGTCTGGTCCTAACCGCACGACTACATAACTATGTACCTGGGCTAGTAGTAACGATTGTCCTTTTGCTTCTATACCCCTTACCCCTAACTATAACACGGATTGGCCGATCATATATTTCAACCTCGACTTATACGATTCATAGCAAAGCTTTAAATGACAACAGCTTGCGCGGTCGTGGCTTAGTTCTTCTCGTCCAGCTCCCCACAGTCCACTAAAGAAAAAAAAAACTTAAGGCTTCACCCCCTGTTTCTTGTTTGACTTAGCGGCGCCACTTCTGGGCTTCTCTGGTTCGGCCTCTCCACGTCTTGGACGACTTTATATTCCCTGAGCTCGACCACTTCAACAATCCGTTCTGTGTCCCTTCTCCTCAGTCTCCTTACCATATGTCAACGATAGACATGACCGAAACCAACAAGGAAGCTCGAGCTTCCCTCTCTGACGAGAAACCTCGCTCCATCAACGAGCCCCCACCACCCCAATACTCGGCCTCTGCCGAGGACGATCATGACGCTCACAATGACAAGGCTTTTGAAGCTGGAAGCGACAACAGTACTCTCCCATCTAGCAATGGATTCAAAATCTCCCGCAAACCTCTTTCCTCAAGGAGTAAAACCCCTCCAGAGTCCATCGAGATCATCAACCCGAAACCGGAGGACTTTGAGGGCGAGCTCGAGACCAACAATGAACTCCCCTCTCTCGAAACCCTCAGAAAGATCGGAAACTATGTTGTTCTAGATCGCGATGGAAAGACTCACCCCTTCAAATCACTATACACTGGCAGCAATGTCGCCCGCCGTGTGCTCATCATCTTTGTCCGACACTTTTTCTGCGGTGTATGTCCATGACTCCTCGTACCATCTGGCGACGTCACGACTTGCTAACACTAGAAAAGAACTGCCAGGACTTTCTACGATCCCTCTCCGAAGCCATAACCCCCGAGACTCTTCTGCGACTTCCTGTCAGCACATTCATAGCCGTCATCGGTTGTGGCGACCAGAGCCTGATCGACATGTACGTGCGCGAAACCGGCTGCCCGTTCCCCGTTTACACCGACCCAACACGATCCCTGTTTAATGCCCTTGGCATGACAAAGACGTTAGCACTGGGCTCAAAGCCAGCGTATATGCGAAATAGCCTATCGCGCAGTATTGTGAACAGTGTTGTTCAGGGTCTCAAACAGATCCCCAGCGGCAATGCTCTTAAGTCGGGCGATCAACGACAGGTCGGCGGCGAGTTCTTGTTCGAACCCAAAGAACTGCTCACACCAATGTCGTCACCTCGCGATCAGGACTTCAAGCGGGTGGGTGCTTTTGAGGAACCCAACGACGGAGGCTACCTCGGACATCCGGGTAGTCAAGGAAGTCACGGGGAGGAAGAGAAAAGGGTAACGTGGTGTCACCGAATGAAGACGACACGAGACCACGCCGAGATCGAAGAGATCATGGATGTTCTGGGGTTGGACGTCAGCTCAGCGCCTGGATCTGACGGGCCTCGCACATCGGTTGCGTCGACGAGAAAGGGGAAAGGACAGAGCATGGCTCCGGAGATTCGGAAACTCAGCGTTGAGAGAAGTCGGACGATGGAAAGTTAAGGGACGAAATGCATGGATTTGTTGGATTTAAGCATGGCGAATGATCATATCAGCGTAGGAGTAGGGTAGTGGGATTTCGGTATTGATTTATGACTCGAATATTTTAAAAGGCAACTTGCTGGTTCAGGCGGATGATTTCTATATGATCGTGATATTCATGCCATCTCGTCTATGTGATCTATTCATGTACCCATTTTCCATCCTCTCGACTCTCTATCACCTCGTCAACTTCCAGTCTATTCTCAACAATCTCCCTGCCATTGACCAAATCATTCTCCATCGCTCTCCTATCACCCTCCTCCAAATCCTTCACGATCCCTGCCCTAACATGTCTCTCTCTCAACCTCCTCCTCGCGACCTCGAAATCTACCTCGACGAACCACAACTCATCCAACAACTTTGCAGCATCTCTCCAGACCTCCTTATCCAGGGCTAGGTAGTTCCCTTCTAGCACCACAATACGATGCTCTGGCAGAATCGTGATATCATCTTCACGAGGATCCTTGATGGCGTGGTCGAATGATGGGGCGAGAATAGGTGTTGGGGGAATGGGTGAAGCGAGGGACTTGACGAGGGCGAGGAACTTGGGTGCATCAAAGGTGAAGGCAGCGCCGCGACGGAAATGGGCGGTGGCAGGGTCCGGCATGGAGGAGAGGGCCGAGCGGGTGAGGTGGAAGCCGTCCATGGGGACGAATGTAGCGGGCGGTGGGAGGGAAGGGTCTGCTCTGGCATTGAGACGTTCAGTGATGATTTGAGACAAGGTTGTTTTGCCTGAGCATTCGTTAGATAAGAGGTTCAAATGATATAAGGGGAAAAGACTCTACCTGATCCCGGAATACCGGCGATGCCGATTACTAGACACGTCAGAATAACCCCCGCAAGAAATCATGAGAAGGAAGTGAGCAAGCACATATCATCTCAAGTGATGCTATCCCATTCATGTATAACATAACTCACATAGACGCTTCTCCTTTGGTGTTTCCTGGAACCTCTTCCAGGCCTTCTCCACAAGTCTCTCAACCTGACTCTCCATAGCGAAACAATCGCGAGTCTATATCGCAAAACGTACGGTAATTAAAGTAGCGATCTATATGAAGAGAACGAGAAAATGATGTATTGTTGTAAGATGATGAACATAGCTCCCCGCAGCGAGGTGTGAATGCTTTTGTCTCTTCCCCACGTTTACATCAGAGCTCTCCACTCCCTTTGCCAAGGGTTCAGGTTCAGGCTCTTGTGCTATGCAAATGTAGGAGTTCTCATTCTTTTGGTGTTTTCAACACTGAGATGAGTATTTTTCTTATTATTCTCTAATAGCTAGATATGCATTACTGAAAAGGATTTATAGGAGTAAATCCTTCCCGTTCAATTATAACAACCGTCCAGCCATCGCACTCTGTTTCCATGTAACCGTCACCCTTCTTCCACCAACCACATTTATTTATCATTGTGGGCCCAACATCACCAACTTCTTCCACACTAACAAATCTCAATCTTCACCCTCATCCTCATCCTCACTCACACCGTAACTCACCCCTGAATTTATACTCGCTTCCCCTGACATACCAACTCAAAATGGATGAAGAAGACCCTCTTGCAAACATGGCCTTCTCTGATGCCTCCTCCGACGAGGCCGAGGGCAACGACGCCAAGCAAGCTCGACGGACTGGTCAGTCTGAGGAAGCATGGAGGGCTATCCAAAGGGAGTATAAGACCAAAGTTGAGAATGGAAATGTATGTCCAGCCTATATCACGACTATAGTATAGTCCAGTATATTGGTAAGAGAAGCTTACATTGCTGTAGATTCACCAAAACATCAAATTACCTCTCGGCCCAGGAACTTCCAAGATGGATATCCAGGAACTCATTCATGCTGTCGAAGAGCTCTACTTCTTCCGTCGCTACGATGAAGCTGAGAAGTTAGCAGCTCATGCTATCTCAGAAAGCCATGGAATTGACAGGGATGCAAAGCAACTGTTGTCAACTTATCAGCAAAGATGTCACAACAAAATCAAGTCACAGACTAAGGCAAAGGCAACGCAGTCATAGTCTTCTTTCATCACCACCAACATGTTGCCCCCTTATCATAAACCGGACTCACTCTTGAATCCGAAACTCGTCAATTTGCTGGGCAGTTCAACCTATCTACCTGTTGAAGCTGATTATCAAACAGTACTTACATGCCCACAAATGACTACTAAAGAACCACACACATGATTCAATCCGGCGTTTCAAAATCATCACTTCTGTATCCTCTGGCTCGAGAGCACGGTAGCAGTGTTGAACAAGACCAAGCCAATATGCTACCACATGTTTGAACATTGACTCTGGGGGTTGTGGAACCAAATTACTGGACATGTTGATGTTCCCCAGTAAAGTTTCCAGCAAAGGAAGCCGGCTTGGTCGCAAAGCGCGACGAAGTCAGTCCACGTACGAACTTGCGACCAGGTTCGGCCTTGGGAGTGACGGAACTGGCAGACGAAATTCTACGCTCAGGCTGTGACACAACCTCAACCTGCGTGGGGGTCTGGGGGTAGTTTTCGACCGCCACAGCCTCATCACCTTGGGCCCATCGAGAATGAGATAATCCCTTCTTGGTACCCTGGCCACCAACTTTGGGTGGCTCGGAGGTGGACTGCGCGGAAGACTTGTCCGTGGCGACAGCCGTAGCCTGAGTGCGCACAGCTGTGCTCTTGTGATGGTAGCCTAGTAAACTATGTTAGTCAAGCAACCTATGTTATATCATCGTATACCACATACACTCTGCATTGCCCATCTTGGTATCCATATCTTCATCCATTTTCTCAAGCTCAGAAGCTGGGATGTTGCGAGGAGAGACATTTTGGGAAATATTCCCAAGCTGAGATGGCGAGACTTCGCGAGCGGAGGTATTCTCAACCATCTTGGGGTCTTGCTTGACTAGATCGGCGCACATTTTGACCAAAGATTCCACATGTTTCGCACCCTTGGGCAAGATGGCATGCTTTCTCAGAGCCAGAATGTCCCGAATAAGATATTTAACCCGCATGTCGCTCACAGAGGACGCTGCATCACCGCATGTTGCACCATCAACACCCATGGACTCCTCGACCCTGCACTCATCAGCCCTGGTATCCTTGGTCTTCTTAGAGACCTCGTCGATGACTGCGTTATCCTTGGGCTGGTTGCGGAACTTCTGGACCAAGTTCCTTTTCAGAGTGGCGATCTGACGGAGGATTGCGAGAACGTCCTCCTTGACTGGATCGTCATGCCCCTGCAAATACCCAATCTGAACCCAGAATAGGAGGAGACTACCCTCAACTACTTTGATCATAGGTTCAACAGGATCGTTGTCCAAAGTCAGGTAGCCGAGCATCTGTTCGATCATGGTCTTGATGTGACTAGCCATGGTGTTGAACGTAGCAGTTGATGTGCTGCTTACTCCTTCGAAACCGTCGAGCCCGATCAGACCGTGTTGATCAAGCGAGGCATTCTCGAATTGGGAGGTCTTGATTGCCTCCTCCGTAGAGATGTCAAGTAGATCGACCAATTCGACCTCAGCCTCAGTTGGTTTGGTTGCTTTAGTAGTTGTCTCGACGGGCTGCTTTACAGCAATGTCAACAGCAGACTTTTCCTGCTGATCCGTGCTCTTTACCTTTAGTTGGCCTCGGCTTTCGGACACTGTGAGCTGCATCTTGCGGATGGCTTCCCGGAATCGGTTGGTGCGCTCAGGGTCAGAGAATCTCAGACGATACTTCAGCTGCTGTGTCGGGATGTCTATTACGCACAAATGCCCATCCATAATTGGTTCGGCAATGTCAAGTACGTCCATGGTGCGTCTGCCTTGCTCGTGTACGAACTCAAGATAGGCCTTGATTTTGTCGGCCAATAGCTTCAACTTGACTTGAACAACCAGAGTATCCTCTCCATCGTGATCGGATACAACCTCACAGTGGCCATAAGCAACTGCAACGGGTGCACCGTCTGTACCTTGGCTTTCAAAGTCGAAATGGACATCCAAAGGAACCGAAACAGCAGCTGGAGCATGAGCAGGACTGTTCGGATGAACTGAAGCTTCAGACTTTGTGTTTTGAGGTGCCCAGTGAACTTGGATCGGCGTTTGAGGAGCGCTGCTCTTCCTAGCCCCCTCAACGCTCGACTCCTAGTCGGGGTTCGAGGGGTTGGATGGCACATGAGCTCCGTTCCTTTTCTTCGAAGAGCCTTGTCCTTGGTCACTGACAGCACGTTTGTTGACAGGAACGGTTAGACTGTTGTAAGGGGTCAGATTGTGGAGTTAATGCTGAGGTGTAGAGATGCACTACCTTGCTTGATTGGCACGTGGCATACCGGTAGGTTGAGCTTTGTACGCCCAAGGTCGGGCATCCTCGATGCTGAGGCCTTCTGTCTGACGACTTTCTTCGTCTTTGATGACAACTGCAAGCTGTGAGTATAGAGTCAGAAAATGAAGATGCCCACATACCATTGTCCCATGCCTTGAGTTTTGATTCCACCTCAGGCTTGATAACAACCTTTTTCCTGCTTCTCATGGGGCAGTACGAGGGCCCCTTCTTCTCTTTGTCGCTGAGAGGCAATTCTTCTTGACGCATACGACTAAGGTCGGCCTAGCTAATGTTAGAAGTGCACATGCAAGCTCCAGTGTAATCGTGTGTTGTTGAGGGCAGACAGAACCACAGAACAATCATTCTTGGTTGTTGGCAAGCTTGCGGCTTCAATGGCCATCTGCCAGAATGCTAAGTGGCTATCGATCAAGCATAACCATGAAAGATGTCGGTTATCAGCTCCGAGGGCTAGAGGCAGGGAAGGGACGAAACAGGGGCCAGCTTTGCAAGAAGGCTGCCTATGCGATGAAAACCCAAAAGTGTCAACACAGAAATCTTACCATGCAGGCGGCCTGGATCGTTTTGAGGTCGAGATTGTCACTCATTTTGGCCATAGATGAGTAACATCGATGGAGAGTTGAAAAGAGAAAACACTCTGACTGTCGTTGGTGACTTCGAGTTGTTGAGTGAGGAGAGAAAAACAAAGAGGAGCCACAGGATGGTGGAGGGAAGGGGGGCGGAGGCAGAAGAGAGGGGCTATTGCCGAGCAACGGAGCCAGAGCTATGACTTGGTTTGAATTTTCAGAAACGGAAGGAGTGCCATGGAAGAAACAGTGGCAGTGGCAATACCTTGATAATGATTTGCCGTTTCAGCGTGCTTGGGTACTAGTAGGCAGGCAGGAGAAGGGATCACCTGAGGCGTGAGTCTACAACTACAGGTCATGATACTGTTAGGGACATCTTCAACGAATAAACGTTCTGTAGCTTTGCGACAGTGCAAGGCCTCCATATAATACGACATACTCTGTGGTTTTGTCTTCCTCCTCATATTTGGACTTATCTTTCCGAGTGTTGTTGCTTGCTTATACCGGCTGCAGTGCCAAACAACAGGGGCTGCACTATCAACTACGACTCCACTGGGAGTAACCACTCCTTTTTACCATATAAATCTGCCTAGTATAAGTACTTACCAGCTATGTGTCACTCTTAAATTGTTCATCCCCTCGCTAAAATTGTATTCATTCAAGCCAACGAGGTGACAAAAGGGATTCACAGGCTCCTATTTACACATAGCTGGCAAACGTACTCCTGTTCTTCTATGGCTACTCATCTCTTCACAATCTCTTCCTGCCTTTCAAATACAGTTCAAAACCATGACGGAAGCGAAGAGAGACGCAAACTGATTGCGGAAGCCACGTGGGCTATCAGTGAGTTTGAATCGATTTGCTACTCCTGGACAAAAGAATGAGCGTCAAATGAGGTATTCCAACAAACCAGCTAACGATGTCACAAAGAAACAAACGAGCAAGTATGCATCTAGTCCCCAAGGTTCCACTAAGGTCTCTTGGATGGATGCTGTCGGGATACGTGCTCTGGAAAAGGGCCTTCAAGTTCTCTGCACAGAAAGTCATTTACTGACGTATCATTCTCTCAGCGGCCAGTCTATATACTCCGACGGTACACTCCGACAGCTACATTCCTTCGCTTCTGGAAAGGACCACTCGAATCTCACAGGAAAAACAAACTTCCAAGCCGCTCCGATCAACTCTCAGACGAGGAAATGCTTCTTGAAGAAGCCTTCGGTAGTTTGCAACTTGGCCTCGTCACCCGAAACCTCTCTTGCCTCCGCTGCTCTCTTCTTCAACTCACCAGCAGTTTCGACATCGTTTGGAGTACCATAGTACAAGCCGCCGGAGTATTGGCAAAAACCGAACATATACTTGATAGTCTCCAAAGAGCCATCGCCATAAGTCTCCATTGATTTCCAGTCTTCAACAGGCACAAAGCGTGCTTTGCTTCCTGTGACTGATGGATTGTCAGTAGAAAAGAAAACACGGGACTTCAATGTTTGCTTACCACTTTCAAAGCCCGAAACAAAAGTATCAAAGGTAATGTTTGCACTGATACCATGAATAAGGCGTCCAGTATACTTGCTTGTATCAAGAAAGATGCCGTGAACAATATCGCCATAGTCGTCTCTGATGGAAATGAAGGGGCCTTGGTTGTTGCCGCCCCATTGTGGAAGATGCAAGGTCAAGTATCCCTCTTCATCAGCCTCGTATGGGAAACCACCCAGGACAGGAGCCAACTCTTTGACTAGATGATTGTCCATGTACCATCCAGGGCTAACAATGTTGACAGTTTCAAACGCAGCCTTACTCTTGGCGTATTCTGCGATAGCATGTTTTTCTGTTAGGCGTTAGAAACCAGCCGACCACACCAAAGCTACGATTAGTCTTACCCTCGAAATCCTTGTTGGGCACAGCTCCTCCTGTAATTTCGGATGCTGAAGCCAGGCCACTGTAGACGAAATGCTTTACACCAGCTTCGACAGCAGCATCGACAATACCTTTGCCAAGGTCAGACTCGGAAGGACCACCATCTTTGTTGACATTCTAAAGGTGGTTCAGCATTACGATTCTCTAGGAAAGAAGTGAGCACTCAAAGCTTACAGGATCATCAGAGTTGGTGTTGACGAAAACACCCCAGCTACCCTTGAAGGCTTCGACTACCTGCTCCTTCGCAAAACCATTCGCCTTGACAACCTCGACGCCGAGATCTGCTAGAGCTTTGGCCTTTTCGGAGTCAGGATTGCGAGTGATGCCTCTGATCTTGAAGGCTTTAGACTTGTTCTGGATGAGAGAAGATACGACACTGCCGCCCTGGGAACCAGTGGCGCCGTAAACAGTGATGAGCTTTGGGGAAGACATAATATGAATTGATATTGAAGAGGAGAATTAAGGTTTGGTAGGTTGATTCTGATTGCTTTGTTGCTTAATTAACTTGAACATTGCTGGGCCATCGTGAGTATATATTGTTGTCGACCTCAGCTCCTCGTCACCCGCGGGACGCCGTGGTCTGCCGCTAGTTAATGGGAACGATTACCATATCTATCGTCTAAAGTTGGCAGGCCTGTCCTTAGTCCGCAGAGCTTCAGCCAATGAAACATGGAATTGGCTTAAGGCTGCATATTGGCTCCACGAAGCCTGGACGAAAAATACGGTAGTCATTCCAGCTTTGTCTCAACGTCTCTGCGGAGGAGCGGACTTTCGTATGGTCTGAGGGCGGAAACTCATCGTGGAGAGTTGGTATTTGTAATCCGCTGGATCAATCAAGACGATGTACTTTGCTTGACCATCAAATGTGAATTAGTCAGTCAGATAGTTATAATGAGGATTGTAATTACCTGAATCCAGGATAAATTCATAAAATATTTATCAATCGTTGCTTTGGCTATACTGCACTTCCATTTTTATTACGCATTTACATGGGCTCTTCTTATTTGATAGTAATGTCCTGAACGATCAAAATCAAATAGGCATTACTTGAGCTTTCCTTTCACGCTGGCTTCTGTTCTCTTACGATTCACAAGATTGCTTTCCATCATCATCATTTTCCTCAAAGTAAACATGTTACTCCGCAATATTCAATCACCCCATACACACCGCGCATAGAGTTACCCACTTAGCTATGTTTGCTAGCATTACCAATCTCAGTATCAATCGCTTGACATTATCCTCAGGCTTGGTCTAACTAGTACTCTTGACCCAGTCAGCGCCAAAGCCAACCGCCAACTTATCCACCATTTCTGTAACATAGCCCATTATCTCAAGCTTAGCAAACAGGTCAACGAACTGCAAGCTAAAGTCCGTCATTCCCAACACTCCCTATATATGATAGCTATTATCGAGTCCCCATCTCACAATCCAACACGTGATGACTCGATACGAGTCCTGAACGTCCCGGTCTGGTGGTCTAGTGGTATGATTCTCGCTTAGGGTAACACCCGAAGCATAGCGTGCGAGAGGTCCCGGGTTCAATCCCCGGCCAGACCCTTTTCTTTTGGTTGTTGTCAAGTTGTGATATACTTCTTTTTGCTGGTGTCGGCTGATGTCGAGATATATGACTCTGTTGATGCAGCAATGTCGATGTCTCTGTTGTGGGGCAGAGTATGTATGTGTAGACGACTAACGGGCCGAAGTTTTGCACCGAAGGTATTCAGTCTGTCCGTAAAAGACTACGAAATGACGGCAAGCCCAAAACATGCTGGCAAATAAGTCTTACCAAGCTATGTTTGTTCGCCGAGGTCTTGTGTGTATGCATGTAAGGTCCAGGTTTGTTGACCAGCTCTCATCAGACGTTCTCAGCTACATGAACGCTGATGAGTGTGCCTTATCTCAATGCACTATCTCAACCCAATTCAACGAGTGAATTTAAACTCGGAAACTGCAGTCGATATTCCATCATCTCGTGTACCATAGGTAATTGAACTCATTAGGAAGAAATGCGTGTTTGGAATAGCAGATTCAATAGTGTAAGGCATCCATCACCGAACACGAACCATTAACTAATCCGTTGCAATTCCACTCGACAGATGCTCATGGAACCTCTAACTCTGACATAGAACCATCCACTTTAGAACCTAATCATTCCGTTCCTCTACATTAACCAAGTTCCCATCTCTGGGTGTTTCTATTGACAGGAGTATACCGAGGTGGTAAGCTTCTTAGATCGGCCGGCATCTCGTAAGGTCTGCTTCCCTCTGGTGCTTCCACCCTGGCATCGCGTCCGTCCATTTCAAGATGTGGACGCCATCCTTGACCTGACATCTCATGTTGACCTGGCACCGTTATAGATTGAACTGGTGATACGCTCTGCGGGGATTGGATGGACTGGTTGGTTGAGTCATGTCGAACTCCCATGCCAGAAAGCTCATTGAGTTCGGAAACAGGCGATACAGGAGTTTGGTTGATCGGCTTCCTTGCGATAGCCATGCCTTTCGATGGATCTGGACTGTGAGATGCTCCGGTTGTAGTTACCTCCTCCAAAGGCTGTGTGGGCGCGGGAGCTGATGTTTGTCTTCTTCTCCTCCTTAGAAACCACCATGCGAAAGCGATAGACATGAGGGCAACAACAGGTACCGCCACCCCCACACCAATCTTGGTAGCCGAGTTATCATTTGAGTCAGATAAGTTGATTTCAGCTGGTGAACCATCCGAGTTCACTAGAAGCGTCGACGTAACTTGTACGGTCACTGTCATGAACACTCAGTTAGCACAAGGTCATCCACCATTCTGGCACAAGTACAGTACCTGAAGCAGTAGCAACGGAACCGTCGCCATGAATAGCATCAACTTACCCACTGACTGAGTGTTGCCTGCATTGTCTGTGGTGGTTTGCGTGACGATGGTCAATTGTGTTGTTGTTGCGACTGGCCCAGAATCCACCGTCCGGCTCGGCTCAGCCTCAGCACCACTGTCTTGACTATCGGAAGAAGGCTCGGAGGTTTCTTCAGCCGGGCTATACCAAGCAGTAGCTCCGGGTTGATTAAACCCAGCAACGTAGCAATAAGACGCATAGACGGACTGCATGGAACTCAAGTCTCGGACACGGTCTCCGGCAGCGCAAAGAGAGGACACACACTTGGACATGAAGGCGCCAGCGGCAGAAACCCCATCGCTTGCCGTTGGGCAGTAACAGTTGTTGTCGACCGGCCGGTCACAGCCCAGGGCGTCCACCATATCGGTAAGCAAGCTATAGTCGAGACATTTGCTGATGCATGTATGCGCGACGGCATCCAAGTCACTGCGGATGCTAAGCCCTTCAAAATCTTGGGCAAATATAGGGGATATCAGGAGCGTGCTTGACAGCAGCACGCTCAGAAGACGACGTGCCGCCATTCTGTCGTAGAAAGAAATCAAACAACTTGGAGGAAGGGGCATGAATTTTCAAAGCAAACAGAAGAGGAGGGGTATCACTAGAAGATCTCCGTCAACCAACCTCTGGGGGAAGTGCACGACTTAATAGGATTTCAGACACACTCAACATAATGCGGCATAAGGATAGACCGTTTGATATAGCCTGCGTCTATAACCTCCTCAACTCTCCAGACTAACCGAATATTATCGGTACTAGCCTTGATCAGGAACATGGCGATGTGAAGGTATCATGTAATTGGAGGATACTGAAGGTAGTAGTATCGAAGTTGTCATTCCAGGGATATAAAGAAGCCGTATGGGTCATGTGTTGACTTTGAAACCCGCCATGGGATGAGAGTGCATGAGCTGAATGTTCAAGCGCTGCAAGTGGTTAGTCGAGATATGTGTGCTTGTGAAAGTGAAGGCCCAACCATTTTATTATCATGTCAACTCTATTAAATAAAGATCTTGAGGTCTGTAGTGTATGTGTATGTCGTTGTAAACGCTCTGTTATATGAACTGCTTGATACAGCTGAATTTGAAATTTGCAGCCATTTTCACTTTCTCCGGACATCGAGATTCCATACCTAGCTCCCGGCAAGTCGCAGGATCGCTGTTTGGAATGATTGGTATGACTGAGAGAGTGTGTCAACCCTAGTTCTGGAGAGGTCACTGAGGTTGGGCTGATGCAACGGTATAGATCACAGGGGGTATCCTTGTTGAACAAACTAACTGCGGGATGAAGGTGCATCTCGAAATTAGAGGTTGACGTTGAAGGCCAGATTGTGAGGCCTGGAGGAGGCGTTTAGAAAAGACGTTGAACGTTGAATGTTAGTCAGACACTGCCACGGGGTGGAATATAATCACGAGACCAATAACTCAGGCAATTGACAATGATTGAAGCTACGTAGGTACCTATGTATGTAGTAGTGGATGTAGTGAATGTAGGTGGGAGTGGCTGTGGCTTTCTAACAACATTCGAAACTCTGTCAAAATTTGACAACATCGTGAGGGAATCATAGGTGCGGAACACAGAAAAGAAAAGAAAAAAAAGGAAAAATAATCATGAGACAAACAGAGGGTTCCAAAATAATGAGCGGCTGAGCGACCAACAACAAGCGGGTACTGTAACAAGAGATTAAGCAGGAAAAGATTGGTAGGGCCTTTTGAGATCAGTGAAATGCAGTGCATATCAATGAATACAATGACCAATGAATGACGAACTGGCAGGATGGAAGCAGTGATCTATTTTTAGTGACGACAAACGCCGATTATGGTTATGAAGGGTCGAGATAATGGCCATGCACCAGATGAGATGTGACACCCAATACGATAAAGATGTTAGCTAATACCTAGATCGGGAGAAAGGAAGGAGGGATTGAAAACGAGCAAACGAAAAGAGATTTCCGTAAAGATGACTAGAGATTAACAACGACATAACGAGACAGGTCAGCATAATGGCGATTGGTTAGCTCGGGTAGCTGTATCGTGACAGCAAAGACGCTACTCTAAAATGGAATTTAACCTATGGCAAAACGCCTTGCCGAATGCACGGTTCTGGACACTATCGTCTTTTAGGACTCCCTCATTGCACTGGTAATTACCATCTGACTGTACTTGTCGCGTGCAGCGCAAGGGGCCTTGACATGAGGGCTTGAGGCTGGAAATCCATGGCTTGGCTGGACCTGGCTGGGCTGCGAGTTTGGCGGCGGCGGGGCTTGTACTGGTAGCTAGGCGTCCTGTCCCCTAAAAAAAAACATATTCAGAAAAGGGGATGGAGATGGAGCTGGAGGATTTAGGCTGGGGCTGAGGCTAAGGCTGGCTTTGAAGATGAGCTAGACGAGTAAGCACAGATGAGACTGTGCAGCTAGAGTAGTTAGTTTGTCATATTAAGGTATGTAAGATTTGGGGTATTGAGTGACTGGGCTAGACATGCATGGGATATTTATCTATCAGCTTGCCCAAATACTCTCACGGGGTTGGCCTGTCCTCCTTTTATTCATCCTCCTCTCTCATCCTCCTCGAGCAACAAAGGCCAAACTCACCAGCCTTTCCCACGAACGTCGGAAAACAAAGGCGAAAACAAGCCCTCTCCTGGATACGACATCGAACAGACCCAATCCGACGTCATTTCGCAAACCGATCGTTCGCTTTTACCTCGCACAGACTTCGGATTGGCAATTGTCAATCTCACGCGAAATAACTTGTCCAATTCGAGGTCAGGGTGGTCACTAGGGACAGCGGATGATCGTCGCTGCTGAAACCAAGGCTTGTGCTTTTGTCTTCTTCTCTGCTCTGCCGGACATAACCATACCTACGTACCCAACCAGTGTTCGCCAAGACGGTTTTCAGGTCTCGTGCAAGAAATAGAAACATTTCCGACTCGACAAAGACGTCACGAAAGGGTCCGATTGAATCAATCAGCAAGCGAATCGACTTGTCTGTTCAATACGGGTAACCCTGTTTTCACAATCCTTGCGACCAAGGGGTTTCGTTTCGGCCGACAATTCAACGAAGGAACGTGGATCTGATCCATCTTTCCTCAGACTCAGCCACTGTGCGTAGACGCAGCCGTTTAGCCACAGGTATCTACTTGTCTACTACCAAGGTACCTACGAGCAGCTGTAACCTGTAGGTTTACGCTACAGTACCCCGAGATAACGCCTGCTGGTTCAGTTCTTCAAGGGCGTCACAAGCTCGAGGGGGGCCAAGGGCTAAAACGGGTGTCAGTCCTCCCTAATTAACTGAACCCCCTTGTTCTCATATTTGGGGCCACTCTATTCTGTGACATCTCAGCCAGGTTTGAAACCATAGCGTTTCCTCCTCATTCAGCAACAATCCCGCATTTCCCCCTCCCAAATCTTTTCTTCCCTCTTCCTGCCATTTTTGTTTGTTTTTGATCGTTTGACATATTGTCGCGAATCGGCTGTCTCCAAAACCACTTGTCAAGTGTTCTCCGCTGTTCCTTTTCCTGTTCGATTCAAGAACCAACCTTTGTTTCACCCTGCAGCGCAAGCGATAGCGACACAGTTTGTCAACAAAAGAACCGGACGCTGATCCCTTGCTCGACCTGGAAGCCGGGGCAACCAGAGCTTTCGCGCACCGACATCCACGGGGTCTTTGTGTCAACAATTCTTTGCGCAACCCCTCAAACGAAAATCGCATAATCACTTTCGAACAAACAATAACATTTCTCGACTAAGTTTCATCGCGCCTTTCGGTGCGCATAACAATCGCCGACCATGTCGTACAATCGCTTAGGCAAGTTTCCTGCATTCTCCAAGTCTACTCCCCCTTTATTGCCGTCATCCGGCCCCTTTGGTCAAGATGAGACAGATAAGCTACATGGGACAACCCTCCTATATCTCCAACGTAGCTCCCCTTCTCTCATGCTACAATACAAGTTCGCGCCATTGCAACCCGAAGAATCCGTTGCTCAATTTCTCTCACGTTCCAGAGTACTTTTGGTCAAGTCTCCCCCGCTTGAACCAAGGAGCTTGCGTGTGCTGACGACGCCTTCATCGTGGCGGTGCTTGAACTGTTCATGGTTCAAGACGATTCCGATCGGCTTGTCCCCATTCTTTTTACTGCATACATTTATTCAGTTTTCATGTTGTAGACTGCTGGTCTAACAATCTCGAACAGACGACGACTACTACAACGATCCCATGGATCAACGATACGGAGCGCAGCCGCACCGGACCCCTCCACCGGGGCATCCATTGCAACAGGGCTACCATCTTGACGACAACCCATATGGCCACCCTCAGGCTTCACAATCACACCTCCAGATGCCCATGGGCCCTGATGCCCACCGGCTGCCAACTCCCAGCGATCACCTAAACCTCAATGCCGCCGTAAGTAGATTGGCTGCCATTAATCTAGCTTGCCTCCATACTTGTCCAAGCATTGACAAGAATTCTTCTAACACAATACTTGCAGCATTCCGTCGATAACCTCTCGGGTTACGGTCCTAGTCCAGGTCCTCCCGGCCCTCCACCTCACGGCGATTATTCCGTTAATCCAGAGGCGCATCATGATGCCTATTACAACCAGCCTTACGAACCCAACCCGCAGGACCCATACGATCAGAATTATGACTACGATGACCACAGGCCCATGTTGCCGCACCAAGATTCAGAGGCTCATAGTGAACCATACCAAGACCAGCCGATCCCTGGAGGCGGCGGCGGCATCAAGCGCTTCAAGACCGTCAAGCAAGTCAAACTGTACCGAGGAAACCTCGTTCTTGATTGTCCAGTACCTCCGATTCTGCTCCAGCAAAACCCCCACGGCGAGCGAGACGAGTTCACTCACATGAGATATTCTGCTGCTACTTGCGACCCCAACGATTTCTATGATCGCGACTTCACTCTGCGCCAGAAGCTTTTCAGCAAGCCTCGACACACCGAGCTGTTCATCGTCGTCACCATGTACAATGAAGACGATGTCCTCTTTGCTCGTACCATGACTGGTGTTTTCAAGAATATTGAGTACATGTGCAACCGACCAAGCACCAGCAAGACCTGGGGCAAGGAAGCCTGGAAGAAGATCGTCGTCTGTGTCGTCAGTGACGGTCGCGCAAAGATCAACCCTAGAACCAAGGCTCTTCTCGCCGGTATGGGCGTGTATCAAGAGGGTATTGCCAAGCAACAGGTCAACGGCAAGGATGTCACAGCGCATATCTACGAGTACACGACCCAGACTCATCTCCAGCTCAAGAACGACGTGGTCCAGCTTGTACACAGACGACAGCCTGTTCAGATGCTGTTCTGTCTGAAGGAGAAGAACGCCAAGAAGATCAACTCGCATCGATGGTTCTTCTCGGCTTTTGGTCGGGTTCTGGATCCCAACATTTGTGTCCTCCTGGATGCCGGTACGCGACCTGGAGGCAGCTCCATCTACCACCTCTGGAAGGCCTTTGATCTCGAGCCCATGTGTGCTGGTGCCTGTGGTGAGATCAAAGCTATGTTAGGAAAGGGTGGCAAGTATCTCCTCAACCCTCTGGTTGCCACGCAGAATTTCGAGTATAAAATGAGTAACATTCTCGACAAGCCGCTTGAGTCTGCCTTCGGCTTTATCTCGGTGTTGCCCGGAGCTTTCTCTGCCTACCGATATGTCGCCTTGCAGAACGACAAGAACGGCCAGGGCCCACTGGAGAAGTACTTCCTGGGTGAGACCCTCCACGGTGGTAGTGAAGCTGGTCTGTTCGAGTCCAACATGTATCTTGCCGAGGATCGAATTCTCTGCTTCGAGTTGGTCACCAAGAGAAATTGTCACTGGATTCTGCAGTATGTCAAGTCGGCCACTGGCGAGACGGATGTGCCAGACACTGTTACGGAACTGGTCCTTCAGCGACGTCGTTGGCTGAACGGTTCCTTCTTCGCTGCCATCTATGCTATTGCCCATTTCTACGATTTCCTTCGTTCTGATCATACTTTCTTGAGAAAGTTTGCCTTCTTTATCGAATTTGTTTTCAACACTATCAACATGATCTTTGCTTGGTTCGCCGTCGGAAACTTCTTCCTGGTCTTCAAGATTTTGACAACAAGTCTGGGCGATGACGGGTTGCTCGGGCGGACGGGTGAGATCCTCGGTGTGGTCTTTACTTGGCTCTACGGCGTGTTCCTTATCACTTGTTTCGTCCTTTCCATGGGTAATCGACCGGCTGGATCTGGCAAGCTCTACACTGCCATGGTTTGGTTCTGGGCCGGTATCATGATGTGAGTACCCCTTTCCTGCAATTCCAGTGCCCCTTACTGACTTGAATCACAGTTACCTCATGTTTGCAGCTATCTTCATTGCGGTCAAGGCCATCATCAACGACACCAAAGACGGGTTCCAGATAGAAGAACTTGTGAAGAATAAGGTTTTCTATATGTTGATCATCTCGCTCCTGTCGACGTACGGTATCTGGCTGATTGCCTCGCTGATTATGCTCGACCCCTGGCACATGGTCACCTCATTTGCCCAGTACATTCTTCTCACTCCCACATATATCAACGTCCTTAACGTTTACGCCTTCTGCAACACCCACGACGTTTCTTGGGGTACTAAAGGTGACGACAAGGTTGAAAAGCTCCCATCAGTCAACACCAAAGATGGCACTGGCAAGACAGATCTTCCCGACGAAGGCGATCTTAATGCCCAGTACCAGGCCGAGCTCGCGGTGTTTTCTCAGAAGGAAGTTGTGGTCAAGACGACCCCTACTCCATCACAGCTGCAGGAGAAGCAGGTCGACTACTACAAGGGTGTTCGAACGGGTGTCGTTCTCGTCTGGATGGTGACCAACTTTGGTCTCGCTGCTCTGGTCCTGAGCTCGGCTGGTCTGGACAGGATCAGCACATCAAAAAAGGACGACGAGCAGGATCAGCTCGACCGATCCAACATTTACATGACCATCGTTTTGTGGAGTGTGGCGGGTCTGAGCGCGTTCAAGTTTATCGGTGCAATGTGGTTCCTGGTCGTCCGCATGTTCCGCGGTGTTTAAGCGTAGACGATGGATGTTGACAGGAAAGGGAGGATTTTATGGATTGATGTTGGAAATTGGAATATACCCTTTAATGACCATAACCAAATGAACCCCACGACTGGTCTGGCCAGCTGTTGTATCGATATATGTATGCATGGCTATTCGTGCCTTTGTTTCTAGGGTACCTTGTGTAACTATTGAGTTTGTCAGGAATGGGCGTTTGGGACATGAATTAGTTTCTAGATGTCTGTATATGTAGGGATACACACTTACAATCAAGAATATGATTATGATCTGTTGATGGGTTGTTGTGATGCTTCCCGGGAGAGCCCCTGGTGTTCCATAACGGATTCATGAAAATCCGACCGCGAAGGACTTTATTTGATTCTAATGACAGGATAGAACAGTCATGTCCAACTTCTTACAAACTCAACCATGACCCGACCTCGCACCCTCTTCACCACCCTCATAAGAACCCACCACATCACATCCCGTAAAAAGCTCCAACGCGTCCGTCGCGCCGCACAGCAGCTCAACGTGGATTACCTACTCGTCCGGAGCGGTGGGTCCCCGGGGATGATGTTTGCGGAGGCACGCGATGAGACGGGGTTGACGGAGTGGGTTGGTGCGGTGCAGGCGTTGAGGTATAAGGATTTTAGATGTGTGGTGAAGCCGGGAAGAGTGGAAAGTGGTGGTGATGGTGATGGGAAGGGAGGGTTTGAGGAGACGGGGTCGGTGAGGGAGTTTGCAAAGATAATGGAGGGTAAAGGGTTGGAAGGGTGGTGGAAGAAGGGGATGGGGTATGAGTGAGGTGAGTGAGCGCACTTGGACGTTTAGACGGCGCTAACCGGTAAAAGAGGTATTCGTGGGGATGGTTGTCAGAACCCATGAAAAGGAATAGTCGATATGAGTTGTTAACGGATATTCAGGTAGGGTTTGTAAGTACTCACATCGCAAATTCATGTTACTGACAATCGATGTTAGATTTCCATGGAAGAAATTTGTCATCAGCCGACTCTTAAAAACCTAAAGGAAATCCGAAACTGGACTTGACTTACAATTCAAGCCACGGAACCGATATAATCACAGGTACTAATTGTGTACTCTGCAACTCCTCCACATTCTGCGCAAACAGAATCCTCTGGGCCACCATCCACGATGTCCCATTAGACGAAGAGGCTATTCTGCCTCGTCTCGAAGACAAATCTCTTTGCCATCAGTCCCGCCAGAAAAGGCTTCCGGGAAGTCAATCTCCGATCATTAGTTATCTTACGCACAAGGGCCGGGACCATATCCCAGTTGGATGCTTCGGCATACGCAAATACCTGTCGGTCTTTGATACCAGAGAGAACAGCTGCTGCGACGTGGAGACTTGCTGCGTCTTGGACATGGGTGAATTATTCTAGATAATTGTATCAGTTGAAGCGTCTTTGTTGTTGGGATTATACACACGGCCTGGAAAGAAAGGGTACATTCGGAGAGGTCTCTTTCTCGTGGAGGAGAGGGATGAACCCTGATGTACTTGGATGTCCCTGCTTTTCAGGACTGGGAGACTTGCCAAGGATAACTGCAAGAATAGCTCATTCCTCGTTTAGTACAAGATACACAGCTTTGTCACTCAGGGGAGTGAATACTGCTGCTGCTGCTGATGAGGTGTATATGAACCGTTTGACGCGTCGGTTGGCGTAAGCTGTCTTGAGGATGTTGAGAACGCCGGATACGACTGATGGGAGGACGTTGTTGGGGCTAGGATCGAGACATGTTGGACACAATATGGATAATAACTGAAATGTCTTTTCCCTTATTTATATCATCAGTTTCGTGAAGTAGAGATTTCTTACTGTCAATTATTTCATCCAACCCCTCTTCCGCCATGACGTCCCCAACATGGACAATCTGAAAGCTTCCAGGACCTTACTATGCCAATAAGTTTCTTAGCCAAGCATTATTTTAGAATCTCGAACTGTGTCTCTGGCGCGATACCTAGCTTGGAGGAATTGGTCGGCGGTGTGTGTGAACCGAGAAAGCTGTTGACGTCGGTGGTGACGAGGGAGTTCCGTGGGATGGATAGAAGGCTACCGTCAAACATTGATATATCTCAATATCTTTTTAGGCAAGAGGCTTTATCACAAGTTGATGTGGTTTTGTTTGGATATACGATGAAAGAAAGAGGTGGGAGGCCAAATAGCTGATGTGGTATTTTGAATTTCATCCGGAAACCGTATGGTTTATGAACTTCAGGATTCTGAGTAAGAAGTAAAGAGATGAAGAGCATTTAACATACTTGAACTCAGAGTATGCTGAATTATCGTTGACTATGGACAAAGGATCATATCAGGGGTAGGGTTCTCAACAGCAGCCGATTACTGTAGAGTTATCTGACAAGGCAACATATCCTTCTTCGTCTTAGGGCTGACACCGGTCTCTTAAGAGGGTATACGCTAGATGGCCTTGATGCAAGCCAGTGTTCGGTGAATTATTCATGCGATGGTGTGTGATTGTACAGTGTTTGTCCGACTGAGTCGATTGGTATATAATCAAACGGGTTCTGTAGTCCCAATACTCCGTTTGCGGTTCCTCTAAACTCTCCATCTCACGTCTGGAGTATTAGCTCTATATGTTCACGGGGAATCTAATTCGTCGACTTAAACTTCTCACATCCAAATATACGATACAATTGTAAATCGTGCAGACCAGATCATCATCTTGGCGCATTCGAATTGCATGACATACTGATGATTTGATTTCTGTCTTGTGTTGACTGGGGAGTATATATGATATTAGTCCCTGAGATCGAACAGGTTCAAAAACAGGAACAGTTCCGATTTCTGATGCCCCGACTATATTGGCTCTACTGGTCACGCATTGGACAGATACAGTTTTCTTGTCCAGTGTTTGCTCCTTATCACTCAGTAGCCTGTTGGCAAAGGCACAGAGCCTTGCCGTGTGCATTGCAAACCCTGCTCTCCCCTCTTTACCTGATGATAAAAGTATGTACAAGGCCTCCATTGGTGAGTATTCATAGGGATGTCGTTAACACATTGGTAGGGTACAGATGAATTTGTGCGTGCGCTCTGACCTTGACGGGCCTTCTTTGGTACAATTCTTTTCTTATTCTTCCCACCCTGAGCAAGGATTATGTGCTTGACCCTGCTGACAACCAAGCCACGCCGGGAGTTAAACACGGCCGTCACGAAGTATGGCGTCTGTGCGGAATCCATGATCTATTATGTGGAGGCAAATTAGGTATTAGTCAATGCTGGATTATATATCAAATGTAGAACATGAGGGATTGGCTCGAGTATGTTGAGGAATCTGGGCAAGTCGAGACGCATGCCCTACGGTGATGAGGATGAGTGCTGACAGCCATGATTGATATTGCATATTATGATACCTCAATACTGCTCTGTACACAACTGCACAACTGCATAGTTACATGTGCATATAAGCACACTTAAGGTAATGTAGGTACCTACCTAAGGAAGTAGTATCCATGATGCTGCGCCTGCCAGCCGCATGAGCATTAAAAACGGCAGTTGCGGTAGGATTGTCAACACATTTGGTCCGATCCAATCATATCAAAGCTTTCCACAACAAGTAACGTTCCCCCATTTAACCGCTCATCAAAGTCCAAGGCCCCTGCTCAATTTCCGCCCATTAGCATGACCGTTAAAACGTAGCCAGGGCCCCCCTGCGCGCTTGCCATGGGCTCGAGAGCGTGGCCTAACCCTGAAGAAGGATCATGTAGAGCTAAAAAGGGGGAAACCCTTCGCTACGCCCTCATGTTCAGGCAGCTGGACCGTTTTTGACCTGGACGCCCGTCCAAAGCCCACATGTTTAAACCAAGCGGAATGCGTTTTTCAACCGGGATTTTGAAGAATACGACTGTTGGTTCCAGATTGCGGGCTGTGATTCATTCAGCTTGCAACCTAATCTCTGCTGACTTCTCAAGGAACACATCAGGTCTGGGCGCTTTGCGACTAACAATCAACAACATCATCTGACACGATCCAACCCCAGATGAACCCACAATGATGGGCGACTAATTATTCATATATGTGGTCTGTGTTTTTTTATATTTTTATTTCCATCTGCTCTTCTTTCCCCTGTTTCTCTCTTGTATCTGGCTAACAGTTCCTGATAACTTCACTCTATTAATGCGTCACACCTCCATTCTCGCATGGGCTACTGTCCTGGTATCCTCACTTACCCCCTCAACTCTTGCAAAATCCCTTCCCAATCTACGGATCCAACCTCTAGGAGACTCAATCACAAAAGGCAGTCTTTCCTCTGACAACAATGGCTATCGCAAATCTCTGCGCGACAAACTCGTCGCTCACGCCGGGAATGACTCGGAGATTTCTGTGGATATGATCGGCAGTCTTCGAAATGGCAACATGGCTGACAACGACCATGAGGGTCATAGTGGGGAATATCTTGCAGAGATTCGTAATTACCTCCAATTGTCGATCAAGGCTCGGCCGAATCTGGTTCTGCTGCATGCTGGGACGAACAACATGGATAAAGAAGTCGACTTGGACGAAGCTCCAGACCTAATAGCTTCCATCATTGACGACTTGTTCGAGGAGGCGCCAGATGCTGTTGTACTTGTTGCGCCCGTGATTTGGGCCAATGATACTCGAATGCAGAAAAACACGGACGCTTTTAACGAGAAGCTCAACACAACGGTATACGACAGACAAGAGGATGGAAAGTACATTCTTTCTGTCCCTATCAATATCACACTGGCCGATCTCTCAGATAAGAAACACCCCAACGACAAAGGTTATGAGAAGATGTCGGCGGCGTGGTTTGAGGCGATTCTCGAAGTTAATGAACGCGGATGGCTGGAGGATCCCGACGATGTTGATTCTGATAAGTTCACCGACGTGGGACTCGGCACACATGACGTTGATGACACTGAGGAATCTGATGCATCTGAGGGAAGTGATACGGAAGACGAAGACAAGAACGAGACCGAAAACAAGGATGACGATAAGGACGAGACCGAAAGCAAGGACGAGACTGAAAGCAAAGACGAGGACAGTGCTGCCTCTCCTGGCTTGAGTAATCCAAGCGTTGGACTCATGGGTCTGGTGTGCGGTTTGATTTTGTTGCTTCAAGTATAGACTATACCCACGAGGGGGAGCCCCCTTTCATGATAATTTAGAACCTGGTCCGTGGTTGGTTTAGCCTTCAAAGCTTGTCAGCCCTTATATAGACGTCGAAGCTCGCGTTATCTCTATCAGTATCTGTAAAGACCACTTCATCTTCCCATCAATTAGTCAACCGGTGAAAGGAACGACCTTGGCATTTGTTTTGCCAATCTATCAGGCGGATCCGTGTGTGAACGGTTGTAACATCTACTTGAGCAGTCACCACCTGCCCTTTCAAAGTCCCTCACATTGCCTTGTCGCGTTCTACAAACCACTCAATATAAAACGACATGCTTCTAGTATACTCCATTGACATATTCAGACGTCAATTTGGATGACTGGTACGCCTCTTAGCGTCAATTGTATTGATTCTGGCTACTAAAGCTCCGAACGTTCCATTCTAGTCTGTAGCTCATGGATAAACTCCCGCAGTCTCTTATGCTCATCAGGGATGGCCCTCGAAACGACCTGCCCAATAGTAGCAAGTCCACACTGTGATTGTGAGGTTCCGGCTTTATTATTCTCCTCTGCAGTCTGAGCTAACAGCGATTGAACAACGTCTGGATAACCTGTGCTGGGTGTAATTGGGGTAGCCTGACCGCCGATGGACGATTCCAGACCGTGCCCTCCTGGACGGTTGGCTTTGAACCGGATTTCGGTTCATGCGGTTGATGAGATGCGTTAGCAGTTGTAATACCATAACGAACTGTGCTACTGAAGATGGGCCAACGTCGCCGTCGTGAAGTCCTTGCTGTTTTTGCTGGCGGTCCTGGCTGGCTGATGTCATGGATTCTAAACACCTTTGAATCAAATGACAGTTGGCCTTGAACAGAGCTAAGAGATGTTGGTGAGAAGCCAAGGCTAAGAAGACTAGACCATAATCGGGAGCGATCAAGCTAGGAGTATTGTCGTCGCAAAGGTATGTGCACGCAGTCGTGATAGTATTGACGATGCGGAGTAGACTGTTGGTGTCTTGAAACGCTTCGTTGACCTCTGGTGATGATACGGTGGGGGGTGGGTAGCCAGCGCGAAGCAGACAGCGCTTTACCCGAGTAGCTCTTTGACTTATGGCCGTGAGCTTTAGAGAGAGCTCTTGAGCAGCATCTTGGTCGTTGTCACTGTCGCTATCGTCGGCTGCGGCTGCGGCATCTTCGACGTTGTTGTTGTCGTCATTATGATGATCCGTGGTAGATGGCATGTTTTGGGATACCATAGTCGATGGGGCTGCCAAAGCGTTGAACGGCGACATGAACAAGGGAGGAATCATGTCGAGATTACCACCCCAACCATTGGAGCCGGCTCCGTCCAGGTCGTCATAGTCGGGCCCTACACTACCGGGGGCGGCTTGACAAAGGATGCCTTGACTGAACTAGGAGACTCCGACTAGATTTTGAGGGTTCGCACATACTTGGCTGCTAATTGGCTCGTTGACATTCGAGCGATTGGGTCTTTGTTTCACTGATCTGATGGTTAATGAACTGTCCGGTGGTAAAAACATACATTGCATAGCACGTGTGTATCATAGCACTGCCTTGCCATGTGATCCCATGTCACAATGGGAAACATACAGCTATAAACACAGTCAACCCCAGCTTTGGTACATCTCTCGTATCGGGAGGAAGTAGCTCGAGCCTTGTTCCCAGCTCCAGCTTGTGAGTCGTCCCAAGAACACCGAACTTTCTACTGCCGACAACGGTCGCACGATTATCGATGTGACATACTTGTTGCATGGGAGTCTGTGCTATGCTGTGCTATGTTGTGCTGTGCTGTGCTGTGCTGTGCTGTACTACGCCTGCTCGGGAGTTCGGGTTGCTTGGGAATATTTAGAGGATATCAAAGAGACATTTCGGTGTCACTTATATGGGAGCCCATCAAGGTGTTGGCGTACTGTGCTTCTTCTTCCTGACGGGACTTTGGCGAATACATAGTTTCTGAATAAGGTAACTTATTTCCTTGGTTGTCACAGTACACCGAGGGAAGGCATCGGCGTGGTCTTGCTGGTTGTGCTTTTCATGTAGAAGGATGAGGAAGTGAAGGTATGAAGACTTAAAGCGTAGAAGATAGACTAGCAGACTGGAACTTAACAAGGGGAGTGATGGTTTCACTGAGGATTGCTGAAATGGAGCTACCCCGTATATTCGCTTAATGAATATCCTGTCTCAGGTAACAAAAAGTTGTACTCCTGATAATGCTGCGTTTAGAAGGCCTCAGCCCGGAGGTATGAGCACCGGGCCGGCAGTGAACTCCGGATACCGGATGATGACCCCGAAGGTGACTCGGCTATATATAATGACTCGTCCACCCTTTCCAGTTAACATACTATAGTTTGTTGAATTACTCTTGCAAAAAAAAACCCAGCTTTTTGGTGCAGTATTCTCCTTGTATTCTCACGTACAAGTGCTCGATATCTCAAACACGACAGTTTCTCATAATTATTCAATCCGATACGGACAATAACTCCGAACAACCATGACTACCGAAGCCAACAGCTTGAAATCCAGATCTTGGACTCGAGATTCATTCTTGATATCGACTGATTCCTCCCTCATTCCTATCCCCGAACTTATCGCTGCGTTCGCATCAGACGACTTCTACTGGGCGAACCCCCTCCCCGAACCTATCATGAGACAGACACTCGAAAGTTCACTCTGTTTCGGTCTCTTTGAGCGCAAGGCCGTCGACGCTGGCACTTCAAGCCGTCTGATTTTTTTGGGGATCGCTCGTTGCATTACCGACTTCACAACACTCATGTACCTGACAGACGTCTGGGTCCATCCTTCAAGACAGGGCGAGGGTCTTGGTAGTTGGCTGATCCGTTGTGTCAATGAGGTAGTTGAATCGATGCCTTATCTGAGAAGAATTGTTCTCACGACGGCTGACTGGGAGCGTAGTGTGCCGTTCTATCAGAAGCTCATGGGTATGGAATTGTTCGAGTGTCAACAGGGAAAGAGTATGGCGGTGATGGAGAAGAAAGGTCGGGGCATCCCACAGTGAGTGAGGATATTAGTTTATTTATGGACAGCCCTGTTGATGACTACCGACTGTTTTTGTTTTGGACTAGGTTTATGAGTGATAGAAGAAGTCTTGACATTCAAACATGTCAGGATATTTGGGAACCTGTTGGCCCCTTAACACAGCATCGTGCACAACGTACAGCATACCGTTCAACTTGGACATCAATAGAGCTGCCTCATTCATCCAACAACCAGCGTGATTGGTTTAGTGGTAAAATTCTCCGTTGCCATTCGAGTAACGTCGGGGAGCCCTGGGTTCGATTCCCAGATCACGCATGAGCAGTCAGAGTCATCTGGCGATTTCCTTTTTGCCAAATGCCACGTCTGACAAACCAAGACAACAAGCATTTGCGTGACCTCTGTGCTACATCAAACGATATGAGAGACGTCGGACACTGTCTCAGTGTATTATAGACATGTTGTGGATCTCTGTCCTTTGTCTTTAGTCAACGTGCCTCGGCCAATACTGCGGGGTTCCGACCATCCAACTATGACAACAACTCAGAATCTCGAATCCAAGACTTTATTTGCTAACACACATTAACATAACAATCTGAGATTAACCGGCCGGCATCGTCGTCATTGGATGTGCTCTATTTCCCCTTTCTTCTTCCGTTTCAACTATGAGACACCTTAATACTCTTCTCCGTCCACGGTCGAGCAACACTCTTGTCACGCATACAAGTAGACGACTGTTTGCTTCAGTATCCAATGGCTCTCCTTACGACGCCACAATAGCAAATCTCAGAATCAATGCTGACACTCGAGTTATATATCAAGGTGAGCAGACAAGTTCAAATGCTTATTAAGCACAAGTTGACTTGTTGTGTCAGGCTTCACTGGTAAAGCTGTACGTGGCATGCGACCCCCCAAGCACAACAATCACTCAATTGAAAATAGGCAACGATGAATGCAAAGGATACTATTGAATATGGAACCCGAGTGGTTGGAGGTGTATCCCCAGGCAAGGGAGGACAGCTTCACCTAGATCTTCCAGTATTCAATACAGTTCGAGAGGTACATCTTCCACATCTAATATGGATTCTTCAACAAATACTAATACACATACTGACACACAACCATAGGCGATGGATCAGGTACAACCACACGTCAGCGCTGTCTTCGTGCCAGCAAAATTCGCCGCAAACGCCATCATCGAATCCATCGAAGCCGAGGTCCCCCTGGTCGTCTCAGTAGCAGAGCATGTTCCCGTGCACGACATGCTTCGCGTTCACCAGATTCTACGAACACAGTCCAAGACCCGACTAGTAGGGCCAAACTGTCCTGGTATCATTGCTCCTTATCAATGCCGTGTTGGCATCATGCCGTATAAGCAGTATACCAAAGGATGCGTGGGTATTGTGAGCAAGTCGGGAACACTCAGCTATGAAGCTGTTGGTTCAACGTCCAGGGCTGGCTTAGGTCAGAGTATCGTGGTTGGTATGGGTGGCGATATGCTATCTGGCAGGTTTCAGAGCAATGATATCTTGAACAATGCTGATACAGCACAGGGACAACACTCGCTGATGGTCTCGAGTTATTCTTCAAAGACGAGAATACAAAAGGTATAATAGTCATCGGAGAGATCGGGGGCGAGGCAGAACTCAGGGCAGCTGAGCTTATAAGAGAACATCGCAAGTCGCCAAATCCAAAGCCCATCATTGCCATGGTGGCTGGCCAGACGGCACCAGAGGGGAGGACCATGGGACATGCGGGAGCAGTATGGTCTGGTGGAGATGTGAGAGCAGAGGTCAAGGCGAAGGCATTGGAAGATGCTGGAGCTGTGGTTGTTCCTCACCCTGGTGTCATGGGTGAGTGTATGAAGAAGCTTCTGAGGTTATGAACGGTATAATATGGCTTGCCATCATATCTATATCTACATAAGACTTTCCAAGCATATTTTAACTAATTGCATATGCTCGATATATATAGAGGATACTTATAAATATCTAAATTTACTAATAATTATAGTGCTATTACTTGATTTGATATTTAGGTCTAGTGACTATGACACTCACTTAATATAAGAGGCCGGGAGTGCATTCCCAGGCAAGGGAGGGCAGCTTCACCTAGATCTTCCAGTATTCAATACAGGTCGAGAGGTGAGGCCTGATACACGGATTTGCTCATATCATTGTTAGTAAGAGGTGCCATAGTAAACCCTATCCTCTTCCACCAACCACCATGGCATATATACTACGTGTTGCGTTTATCAGCAGTGGTACTAGAAAGGATTGGTTTGAAATTAAATGGCAGGGCAGATTCGGCATCTCCAATACTGCCTCAAGGGCAAACTTTCCGTCGACCCGAGATAATTCAGGGCTGTCTAAGAGGTGGACTCGTGATTCCGTCATGCGTATCAACATCCCAATGAAGAATGTGATGGAAGGCAGTTATCCAGGTATCTCGGCAGCCCGGGGGCAGTGGCTCTCGACAGACACCGGCGCGTTTGAGTATGAACATCAATATACTGACGTGAGTATGAGGTGGCCTAGGGAGATATCCGTGACGGTTACGCTTCTGGATGCTAACGAGGCATCTCGGGGGAGATGGTCATCGAGTTGGTCGAGGCGCCAGCGCCTGAACTGGCCCAAGGGCCGAATGAAGCGGCGTAACGGAGTGTTCCATGATGCCGAGTTATTGAGTATCCAGTTCTGTGTCGCTGTTCTTGAAGCGTGCTTAGTGATGAGTACTAGTAGTGAAGAAAGCAGAGTCCGACATGCGTGAACCCCACCCCGAGAGCTAGGCTGAAGGAGGAAAAGATGTCATCAAGCAAGCGGCCGTTAGGTACTAGACTATACCGGACATGTCAAGAAGACTTTTTAGACTTCTGCAACGTAGTATAGGTTAGTAAGTTAGACTTCTCGCCCGGGAGGGAGCGAAATTGCGTCAAGTAGGTAGATGACTAACTTGTTTAAGTAATTAAGTCATCTCAATCACAGGCCACAGGGGTAATAATTCTCACATATATTCAGTTATAACCTTTATTACCTTGTCAATCTTTATTTTCGGCTACAACGCTGCAGGGTCCTGCTTGTCAGGCTAGCATAGCATAGAGACATCATGGAAGACATCCTTCGTCAGCCGACAAATAATGGCATTAATCATCACCGCCTTGTCATCAAGTTACCAATACCAAATCATACACAAACACTCGGGGATAGTCGAAGCGTTAACGCCGCCATGTTAAGCTCAAGGTGCAGAGCCAACCGACCAACCGACCAACTGAGCAACAGTTCAAATCTATAAAGCCCGGCCGAAGTCGCTTCCTGACAGAAACAATGAACAACAACCAACTCGTCTCCATCCGACTCGACGCTCAAACAAACCCCGGTCTGATAGTAAGATGGTTTCGCTCACCTTCCCACTCAGCGCGCTTGCGGTACTGCAGCTGGTGTCTCCCGTGGCCTCGTCTTCTATTCTATTTACTGCCGGCACCATCATCGCTTTCGACAACGAAGCAAACGACCTAAATGTCATCCGCAACGGAAGCATTCTCGTCGAGCAAGACCGCATTACCGGCATATGGTCGAATGAGGAGAAGCCCTCGGTATCAATCCCTCCCAACACCACAGTTATAGATGCAGCAGGCAAGATCATCAGCCCTGGCTTTGTCGATACACACCGTCATGGCTGGCAAACCTTGTTCAAAACCATGTTCTCCAACATCACCCTCCCTGAATATTTCGGCCGCTTTGGAGAGCAAGCTTCTGCCGGGCGCATTGACGCTGATCAGGTATACATCGGCCAGCTCGCCGGCCTTTACGAAGCACTCAATGCAGGCACTACCACCTCACTGGATCACGCCCATCACACCTGGTCAGATGAGACATCTTGGGCTGGCTTGAATGCCAGTATAGACAGCGGCGCACGTGTGTTCTGGTCATACGCCTTCCACGAAGTTGCCAACTATACCATCGCGCAGCAGATTGTGAACTATCAGGATATCGTAAATGCTGCCCCAGAGAGGGATACAGCTGTTGAACTCGGTATGGCTTTTGATAGCTTCGACAACGGCTCTGTGGATCAAGAAACAATTGCCTCGATTGTCAACTTGGCCAAGTAAGTCTTCATGTGCACTTCAGCCTGCGGGTCTAACAAGAGTTTCACTTCAGGGAAACCAATGCCACGGTACTCACAACCCACAGTGGAGGAGGCGTATATGGAAGTAAGTTGCTTGGTCTCAGTCATATATGCACTACCTAGTTCGTCAGACAACTAATCTAAGTGTAACTTGCAGATGAGAACTCTGCTACCACTCTGCAATCTCTGGGCATACTCAATACAAGCATCCCCGTCGTGTTTTCGCACGCATCGTACATCACTTTGAAGGACGCGATGCTATTGCGAAGCACGAATCAGCATATATCTATCACGCCGGAGTCGGAGATGGGGTTTGGGCTCGGGCGTCCGTCTAGCAATATGGTCTTGGACCAGGCTGCCCTCGGTGTTGACACGCACGCGTTTCAGTCGTCTGATCTGGTGTCTCAAGCGCGCCTGTATCTTCAGAGCACACGCTCAGCGGTCACCGATGAGCTATTTAAGAAATGGCAGATTCCCAAGTCTACCCCCATGAGCGTCGTGCAGGCTTTTCTTCTTGCCACACGTAACGGGGGCCTCGCACTTCACCGGCCAGACCTTGGCATTCTCAGTGTAGGTGCCAAGGCTGATGTCGTAGTTTGGGACGGGACCAGCCCTAGTTTGCTGGGCTGGCTTGATCCTGTGGCGGCCATCATTCTGCACTCCAACGTCGGTGACGTGGAGCATGTTCTCGTTGATGGGAAATTCGTGAAGCGGAATCACAGGCTGGTCGTTGGGGACTATGCGAGCGTCCAGTCAAGGTTTCTGGAAGCTGCGAAGCGTATCCAGGACGACTGGCGACAGATTCCTCGTCCTGAGTTCCCGGAACGCTCTACCACGGGTGCCCTGTTTGCCGACCCGGACCAAGTGGATATTACGGCTGGAAATGGCACCGGTTACGGTCAATTATATGTTTAGGATTAGCTGTTCAGCTCTTTACTCACCGTTACCTTTGAGAGCTGGTGAATAGTGGTTGGATATCGATTCTGTACCTGGCATTTTCTTTCAATCTACACTGCCCCTCGGTATTGTACACACACTCTTTTCACAGGAATGGTAAATAAATTGTCGTTCTTTACACTAATCATCCATATATCATAAACTATATGGCTTCCCATTATATTTATATTTATATAAGACTTTCTAAGCACACTTTAACTGATTTTATGTGCTTGATATATATGGATAATACTTGTGGGTTTTTAAATGTACTATTAATTGTAGTGCTATTCCCTGATTTGATATGGAGGTCTGGTAACTATGACACTTACTTAATATGACCATATTATATAATAAATAAATCATAAGTTCACTTCAAATTGGAGCTGTTACTTGAACCCTTCAGTTTGTATTCTTCTATTCATGATATTATCAAGAGCCTTTGTCTGGTAGTGACATGATCAATCTTAGGAGTAGTCACTATCGGAGGTATCTCGGAGGCCCAAGTCGGATGACATAAGCAAACTCGTCTAATTCTCTCATCCATCGTTTCTTTTGTCTAAACCAAAATGCTACATCAGCTCATTTTCAACTCCAAAATTCTCTGACCTGGGAAACAAGACTCGTTTTGTTATCTTCAAACAGTACAACCATCTGGGAGAGCAGGTTTTGGGCAGTCTCCTCTTCTTGGCGAGACATAATGGCTTCTGGAAATCCCGACTCCCAACACACGAGATGGCCGGATGAACGTCAACCGCTCCTCGCTCATGAGCGGGAAGAGTCGGTAACTGAAACGTCTACCGTTGACGGAGACATCACTTCAGAATTTAGGCTTCTCTGCGAATACTCCATCCCTCTGATCGCGACATATCTCCTTCAGTACTCTGCCACAGTCATCACCACTGTTGTTGCAGGCCGTCTAAGTGCCGATGATTTAGCCGCCGCGAGTATCGGTCTCACGACCATGAACATTATCGGCTTCACGTTTCTCGAGGGTATGGCTACGGCTCTTGACACGTTATGTGCGCAGGCTTTTGGGTCTGGTCATCTCGTCGGGGTTGGACTCTACGTCCAGCGCATGTTTTTCCTCATGACAATTACCATCGTCCTCATCGGCACGTTCTGGCTCTGGTCTCCTAGTATTCTTCCCCATCTTATCAAGCAGCACGATGTGGCCGTCATGGCAGGAAGGTTTCTTCAGGTCAGTCTGGTTGGTCTACCGGGCTATGGATTCTTCGAAGTTGGAAAACGGTTTCTCCAGGCACAGGGTGATTTCAAGACAGGCATGGTCATTCTTGTCATTTGCACACCCATCAACGCTGTCCTGAGTTGGTTGTTCGCCTTCAAGTTTGGCTGGGGACTTATGGGTGCTGCATTCGCCCAAGCCGTCGCCAACAACCTGCGTGTCTTGTTCCTGGTCATCTACGTCGTCTTCTTCGCAAAATGGTCACACAAGTGCTGGGGAGGGTGGTCATGGAGTGCTTTCCAGGGATGGGGTCTTCCAGTACGACTGTCGCTTGCCGGAACCTCTGTCAACATGGCCGAGTGGTTGGCTTTTGAAATATTGATGATAACCACGTCATACATTGACACGAACCATCTCGCTGCTCAGACTATTCTCAACACCATCTCTGTCATCTCTTGGCACATCCCATTCTCAATCAGCGTCGCCATCAGCACACGAGTTGGATTCTTTATTGGTGCGGGAGCCTTGAATGTTGCTAAGAGGATGGCTCGTCTATATGCTGTCGTATTCGTCGGTGTAGGTGTAGCCAACGCCGTCATCCTCTTTGTCCTTCGCAAACAACTATGTTCCATCTTTTCGGACGACGAAACAGTCATCCGCCTTGCCGTCAACGCCATGCTTGCTCTGGCCGTATTCCAAATCACCGACTCCATCAGTAGCGGACTCAACGGCTTTCTCCGAGGACTCGGTCTTCAATCCGTTGCGGCCTGGATCGTTCTCGTGGTAAACTTTCTCGGGGCTGTTCCTCTGGCCATATGGCTTGAGCTGGGTACTCCGGACCTCAAGCTGAACGGTCTGTGGATCGGATTGGGAAGCGGAATGACTACAATTAATATTCTAGAGTGTGCATATCTCAAATGGGTGAGTTGGCAGGACTGTGTGGAAGGTGCAAAAGAAAGAGATGGAGAACCCGAAGATTAAAAGTCTTTTCTGGGAGTTAACATGACAATTCTTAAATACATGGTTGCATAATCTGGTGGTCATAGAATATACTTGGATAGCTTCACAGCTTGAATGAGACGCTATAGATAGGGATCCTGATAATCTAAGTATGATGATATTACTCAATATAAAGTTCAAGATACTCTACAAAATCGCAATCTAGTTGATATTTCCTTCTTGATCCTAAAATCTGGAGATGGCAGCTCCTATTTCGGCGCGCCAGTATCACGCATGTAGATCAATGCCTCGGCCAAACGACCCCGCCTCTCCAACTGCATCAATCACCACGTCCGTCTTTCTGAGCATCTACATACAGCTCATCCTTTAGATGCTCTTTGCCTTCCACCAAGAACTGCAAATAGACTTTTCTGAATTATGATGTTATCTCGATCATCTCAAACTATCACACCCTTCAGGTCATCCCAGGTGAGCCCTAATCAATATCAATGACGATTTGTAGTTAACAAATATCTAGATCTTCCGTTATCTTCAAGTAAGAAGACTACATCTACATGAATACCAGTCTCAGAATCTCTTGAAAGAAGTCAGTTCTTAGACTTCCTCATGCATAGAGATGTCTCTAACTCCGTATTGATCAGGTTGGGGTACCGATACCCAGAGCATTTGTTGTGCGCACAGAGGAAGATGTCAAGACTGCTATAGACAAGCTCGGTGAGAATTGCGAATCTACACGAAATCACTGGGTCAACTGACATCGATGAAAGGAGGCAAATGTATCGTTAAACCCCAGCTCTTGAGAGAAAGTCGTCAATCGTGCAAAACCAATACTCCAGAGCAAGCCACCAGTGCTGCGTTAGAGATCCTTCGGCAGAAAAGAGGTATCTCATCATCAATTACTCCACCTATAAGACAGGTCTACGTTCAAGAGAAGTCATCAAGTGGCACAACATGGCGCATCAGCTTAGTAGTGGATCGAGAACGATACTGCCCAGTGTTGACGGTATATGGGCCTTCTACCAGCCACAACAATCGATCCTCTTATGATCTCGACATCACAAAGGGTATTTCATACGACGTTGTCACTAATATTTCAGCCCAATGCCAAATACCAGATACTTTTCAAGGGAAACTCGACCAAGTTTTGGAAGGACTATACAAAATCTTCAAAGAGAAAGAAGGCATCAATCTGGAAATCGAATTACTTGTGGACCCATCCGCAGAGAACATCATTTGCACGAGCTCCGATTTTTACTTCGACGACGCAGCCGAGAAACGACAGCCCGAGCTTTTCGCTCTCAGGGACGCTCAACAAGAGATCCCGGAAGAAGTGGAGGCGGAAAAACATGGTCTTGTATACGTCAAGATGGACGGTGATATCGGTAACGTCGTCAACGGTGCCGGTTTAGCGATGGCCACAAACGACGCAATAAGCCTGTATGGAGGTAGAAGCGCTAATTTCCTCGACGCTGGGGGCCAGGCTACCAAGCAGACCATGTTGCAGGCGTTTGGCATTGTCCTTGGAGATGAGCGAGTCAAGTCTGTGCTGGTCAATATTTACGGAGGTATGCAATCCTTTGATCGTATATCAGATGTGAAGTTGCAGAACTGAAAGCGAACTAGGTATCACTAGATGTGACATGATCGCAGAGTCGATTGTTGCTGCGGCAGATGAGTTGGGGCCTCTGCGTGTCCCGATGGTTGTGAGGTTACAGGGGACTAATTCCGAGAAGGGACTACAGATTGTGAGTCGTGACTTTTTCCCTTGGAGAAAAATCCTTTACTAATATCGTGTGCAGCTTGCGGAAACGGATTGTGGAATACATGTCGAGGCGGACTTTGGAGAGGCTGCGAAAAGGGCAGTTGAGTTGGCGAGAGGATAATCGGCTTGAAGATCACCATGAGAAATCAGTTATCGTGAGACTCTGAACATCGCTTCGCCAGTCCCAATATCCTTGCTCGTTGATCTGGTCAATGGGACTGCGATGCTGAATGCTGGGCCCATCTTCACGGTTGAAGATCGGAGAACGTAATCACCATTGTGGATGGCTAAGCAAACACACTGGGATACTGGCAGGGTTGAGAACCGAGATTAGGTATGTTATATCCACAATCCAGTCGGTGAAGGCATTACCAGAGGACCAAGAGTGTATTGAGTAGTATATCTCCGGTTCTGGGTCGAAGAGCTCCGAAGTAATTCAGGGTAGATGGAGGGCATTACCGCTTGGCTCAAGGGAATGAAGGTTGAATATACATCATCCGTAATTAAGAGAAGCATCTTTGTTGATGATTTAGAAACAGTGGCTTATGCTATGAGTGCCAAAATCCAGGTGCCTAGTTTTGGTTGAACTGCTCAAGCCGATTATGGTCAAGCTACTGTCCGATACCATCATTCTTCAGCAAACACTTACTTCTGCCTGATTCATTTCGAAAAGATCAGGAAGGTCCACGCCAACTTGCTACTGTCTCCGTTTGACGTCTTTTCCTGTCATGCTGTTGGTCAAGTGATGGGCCTTCTCAGAGCTTCACACCGCAGGAGGAGCTCTGTACCCATTGTGGATACCCATCCAGGCAACCAGCCTCCACTCCAGGCCCATCTCAGCCGCAACCCCCCCTCTCCCATTCTCTGACTG
>JABFFC010000024.1:0-58722 GCA_013623535.1 Fusarium penzigii
TCCCTGCACAATTCCATCAAGGTCTACCCTACATAAAATAGCCGCTTTCTTGAAAGTCATCCATCACATCGTCACAACAAGCTTGTAGCCAAGACTCTAAGAATATCAATAACCTGGATCCTAGCTAGCACTACTAACACTACTGCCAACAACACAACCCCCAAACAACTACAAACCACAAACCACTTAACAGCGAGTTGTTTCCCTTCCAGCCAGCTACCTGTTCAACCTCATTGTCCAATCGTTTCCTAACTTTCTCATCAAAGGTTTCAAACCCAACAGCCGCCTCAATCACAAATGCCAGGGGCCCTTGATATACTGACGGGCCTTGCAACAGCCCTAACCTTTCATGCATTGTTCGTTGTCTGCACTGGTCGCTTGTTGTCTGCGTTTGATACCGCAGCCGTGTCCAGTTGGTACAGCGGTGTCATGGGCTTAGGTTTCCCGCCCATCATTCGTGCAAAGAACATGCCGAGCCGTTGGGCATAATACCTCATATGGTCCCGATTTCGCACACTGAACACGATATCAAGCTCCTCCAGTGAGAGAGCCTTCGTCTCTGGTAGTAGGAAGTAGCAGAACACCCACCCGAAAATGTTCCAGGCAGCGTACCAGCTGATAGCTCCCGATGGGCCGAATGCGACCTTCATCTGTGGCCAGGTAAAGCTGAGGATGAAGTTGAATGCCCAAGTGATAGACGTTGCTGAAGCCATACCAATTGCTCGAATATGAAGCGGAAAGGCTTCTGCCGAATAAGTAAAGGGCACAGGACCGAGCCCTGGTGAGTACACTGCCATGAAGATGTAGATGCTAGTCGCCAGAGCTGCCAGACGAGTCTGACTCTCGGTGATATAGAAGTTGGCGGCGGCCCAGAACAGACAAACACTCATCATGGGGAATGTCACAAGTAAAAGATTTCGACGGCCGAACGTGTCGATTGTCCAGATTGCCGGCAGTGCAAAAAGCCAGTTGACCACGCCAGTACCAAATGACGCCAAGAGGGCTTGGGATCTTGTGAATCCAGCATCTTTGAAGATTTGGGTGCTGTAATATGCGATGACGTTCACTATTGAAACCAATTAGCCAAGTCACCTTGCTTTATGTACCAAGGGTTGTCTTAGTCTTTGATCCAACATACCTCCACACATTTGTTGCATCAACATGAGAAACCAAGAGGATTGAGCAGCTCTCCAATTTCTTCTGATAGTAAAAAGTTCCTTGATGGGATTGTGCCCCTTCTTTGAGAATTTCTCAGCCTCAAGAAACTTGTATGAAAGATATAAATCACGAGCAGCCAAGAGCTCGCAGCTGCGGAGTTTGGCGAAAGAGGCAAACGCCTTTCGGAAGTTGCCTCTATCCATATACCAACGAGGGCTCTCAGGAAGAAAGTAAACAAGAGAGCCGACAATCAGGGGAGGCAATGCAGTCGAGCCGATCATCCATCGCCACTGGGTGTTGGCACCCATAAAGTCGAGATGTTGGAAGGCGAGCGATGAAGCAAACCCTATCATGATACCAAAAGCGGTCCACATCTGCCACATCATGGTGAGGGCGCCGCGGATTGCTCCAGGGGCACTTTCTGCGGCATAAACAGGTGTAGTACTTGACTTGGCACCGACCGCAAGACCAAGGACGAAACGAGCGGCAAGGAAGCTAGCAAGATTGCCTGCCACTGCCTGCCAGATGTTGGTAGCAAAAGCAAAGAAGCAAGAAAAGAAGATGGTGCCGCGACGCCCGAACAATCTGTTCAATGGAGCGTTCAACCAACACCCGATCAGGGCAGCTGAAGCATATGGAGCTCCGTTGGCAAGACCTTTCATGGCCTCGCTCTTAATGTTGAAGGTAACATAGTAGAATTCCTAGAAACTCGCTGTTAATCAAGGGTTTGCTTGCGAAAAGTCATGCGGGTGCCTTACCTGAGCTCCATTGATGACGGTCTGATCCATTCCTTGTACGATGGCACAACCTGCGCAAAGAGCACAGAGAACATAGAGCATCTTGGGCTGAGTTGACCATCGGTGGCCGACTTCGTAGCGCAGAATGTCTTTGTCAAAATCGTCGAGTTCAGCAATGGTCTCAAAACCATCAGGCACATTGTTGACTTTGGCGACAAGGGCTCCCTTGCGCAAAACCTCGACCTTGTCATCGAGTCCGTTCTCATGAGCGAACCTCTCAGCGTCTGCTACGAGGTCATCATGTGTCATGTCCGTAAAAGGATTCTGAAGAGCCGACGTCTGGGACTGGGCATTGGCCGCTTGACCTGGCCTCTCACTCGAGGCAGGCACAAGTGTAGGCTCAAGGGGGATGTCGTCCTTGTTAGGGGTCGCCATGTCGACACTTAGTAAGGCGATGATACGATGAAGTTGAATCTAAGGGACAAGTTTTAGTGAGGGTTAACGAAGAGGAGACGAGGGAAAACAATACCAATTTATCAGTTTCGAGTCGGCTTGAGAGCTCAAATTGTGGATGGCGGCGAGTAGGGTTAGAAAACATGAGTTCGGGGGGCAGTCGGCTTATTGATATACTGGGCTGGATAAAGGTTTTTGATCATGAGACTGAAGAGAACGCATATCATACTGAAAGAAGCCCCGAACTTTATGCATACTATAGCAAGTGAAGCAGATCGTTTTGCTTGACGGGAGCTAAGCATGAAGCAGTGTTTACTAGTAGATAGGCAAGGTAGTGAAGCTGTCGAAATGTAAAGTAATGGTTTTTAAGTGAAAGCTGCAGGTACGATGTGAGCTTATTTGCCCGAATCAAATTACAATGCAAAGTTGGAGTTACTCTTTTATTCTTTCCTTAGGTAAGTGCTTGGATTTGACAATACTTTAGTATCTACCTACTTATACGTAAGCTGAACCAGTTCCATGAGATAAAGGTCAGCTTTTGTCACTCTCAATTCACTGAACAATGAACAAGAAAGTTGTGTCAACATCCAGACAACTTCCAATTTCTTGTCGCATAGTCCTCCACACCAGACACAACAGCATCAAGTTCGGTACATGCTCTGAAGCGAAACATTTGGTTATGTCAGTGGCTCGGCTATAAATGTGAATAGGACCTAATATCAGAGTTTATAGTGACAGCGTTTGCACCTTATTTCTGCCCATGGGGACGACACGTATATTCGAAAGTAGAGCCCCCCGCATGAGACAACCTGGAATTTGCAAGCGTGGAGTTGAGCTCAGCCGACGAAGCATTGATTATCTGAGTCCGATGAACCAGAAAGGTCATCAGGAACCTTGTGAGCTCCTGCCCTTCTTCAAGTGTTCCAACCAACCCCTGAATACATATGGGCATATTTACTCCAGCGACAACATGCGAACTTCCAGCCGAGGTATGTGAGTGCATCAACTCAGAATGGATCACGTTAGATGTTTTGGCTAAATTAATGGTATAATGACATCAGATGGACTATCTATGGTAAGTAATGTTGTGGGATTCAATCCAATGATCAGGGGTCACGAAGAGCGGATGTGCTGTGTTGCTCACTGATCTTCCAGTTTGGATTAATCCATCGTTCTGCCTCTAAATGCAATCTCGGCGACTTGGCACATCATCAACATGAGCTGGATGCAACTATATCGGCGTACCTCGGCAATATAGTTTGAATAACTTGAGTTGTCTGGTAGGGAATTTGAATTGGAATCATCTGTCACGATACCAGCAAGTTTTCGCCTATTTCTGTCAGGAGTCGGACAAATGTGCAGGATTTCATTTTTATCATGTATTAGCAAGCTTGGTATGCCTCTTGTGAAGAAGGTACTTTGAATGAAGTGCCCTTTTGGTTAGAGAAAAGAATTCATGAGTGAGACCAGTGGTTCAAAGATGGCCTTAAAACACAACTTCGAGGTTCTAAACAACTCTACTTCACCATGTGTGTGAGACGTGCTGCTTTTTCCATTCGCACAAGGTAAAGTAGTGTGTAAAGACCAACATTGGTAAAATCTGCGTGAATATTCATCTCCAGCCGGGTCTTTCACCCCACCTTCGTTCTATACCAGGGTCCCCTCCCCCTCCAAAAAAAATAAAAAATAAAAAAAAAAATGAGATGGTCAAGAAGGAAAAAAAATAAAAAAAAAGTCACCCCGCTAGCCAGCCACCACAACCACACCAAAGTATCGAGATTTTCTTTCTCCTGCAAATAAGCTGGCAAACTAACTTTTGCTGGCGAGTCAATTGAACTCGTCCACGTCTCCCAATCGACAGACTTTCAAGGTAGGATTGCGTTCTCGATTCTCCTGATACCTCTTCAAGACATATTAGAATTGCGGGGTTCAGTCACTTACTTGTAGCATCATAGTGGTCGGGCGCCGATTTGCGATTTCTTTAACCCCGCCAAACTTTTCTCTCCTTCGAAACACACGACACGACGCTACGAACCTTTACAACCGCGTCGTGAATTTGAAGTAACGATGGCCGATCTTCAGATTCTCCTTATCGGCAACGGTGGCCGTGAGCATGCCCTTGCTTGGAAGCTCAGCCAGTCGTCTCGAGTTAGCAAGATCTATGCTGTCCCCGGTAACGGAGGTACTGCTAGCTGCCCCAAGGTGGTCAATGTAGACTCTGTCAAAGCTGAGGACTTCGCTGGCCTGGTTAAGTTCTCTCAGGAAAACGGCATCAACCTTGTTGTCCCCGGTCCCGAAGCTCCCCTTGTCGACGGTGTCGAGGGGTGGTTCCGTAAGGCTGGTATTCCCTGCTTCGGTCCCTCCAAGGATGCCGCACGCCTTGAGGGAAGCAAGACCTACTCCAAGGACTTTATGAAGAAGTACAACATCCCAACTGCCGCCTACGAGAACTTCTCCGATTACAACAAAGCCGTCGCCTATGTCGATAGCGTCAAGCATGATATTGTCATCAAGGCTACTGGCTTGGCCGCCGGCAAGGGTGTCATTCTTCCTCAGACCAAGGATGAGGCCAAGGCTGCCTTGAAGCAGATCATGGTTGACCAAGAGTTCGGCGATGCTGGCAGCGAAGTCGTCATCGAAGAGCTCCTGCTTGGAGACGAGCTTAGTGTTTTGACCTTTTGCGACGGTTATACTATTCGATCTCTGCCCCTTGCTCAGGACCACAAGCGCATCTTTGACGGCGACCAGGGCCCCAACACTGGCGGGATGGGTTGCTATGCCCCTACGAACATCGCTACCAAGGAGCTTACCGAGCGCATCGATCGCGAAATCCTCGAGCCCACCATCTCTGGTATGCGACGTGAACAGCAGCCTTTCCGCGGTGTCCTTTTTACTGGCCTCATGATCACCGCCAACGGCCCCAAGGTGCTCGAGTACAACGTCCGCTTTGGTGACCCCGAGACTCAGACCGTTCTGCCCCTTCTGTCAGCCGATACTGACTTGGCTGAGGTCATGTTGGCCTGCGCCAATGGATACCTCGACAACTGTCACTTGACAATCGATAACAAGTTCAGCGCTACTGTGGTCCTCGCCTCTCCTGGCTATCCTGGTTCTTATCCCAAGGGCAAGGCCATTTCTCTCAAGACCCCACCCGAGGGCTGCACAGTCTTTCATGCCGGCACGAAGCTCGAAGATGATGTGGTCAAGACCTCTGGTGGCCGTGTCATCGCCATTAACGCCGTTGGAGATTCTCTGAGAGCAGCCGTTGATGCTGCGTACGCCGCTCTTGACGCCAAGGTTATCGACTTTGAGGGTGCCTTCTACCGAAAGGATATTGCTCACCGTGCATTCCGCTCCAGGGCACAGGAGTCTATGACTTATGCTCAGGCCGGCGTGGATATCCAGGCTGGCAACGACTTTGTGGAGAAAATCAAGAAGGCTGTCGCTAGCACCAAGCGACCTGGTGCTGATGCCGAGATCGGCGGTTTCGGTGGAGAGGTTGACCTGTCCCAGGCTGGCTACCCTCAGGCCCCCATCATCGTCGGTGCTATTGACGGTGTCGGCACCAAGCTCATGATCGCGCAGGCCATGAAGAAGCATGATACTGTCGGTATTGATCTGGTTGCCATGAACGTCAACGACCTGGTTGTTCAGGGTGCTACCCCCGTTATGTTTCTCGACTACTATGGCTGCAGCAAGTTGGATCTCTCCACTGCGGCCGACTTTGTCGCTGGTGTTGCTGATGGCTGCCGCCAATCTGGCTGCGCTCTCGTTGGTGGTGAGACGGCAGAGATGCCCGGCATGTACCAGAATGACGACTATGATGCCGCCGGCTGTGCCGTCGGTACTGTCACCAACGATGTCAAGCTTCCTCGCAAGGATGACATGGTTGAGGGCGACGTTCTCCTCGGTCTTGGTTCTCACGGTGTTCACTCTAACGGCTTCTCCCTGGTGCGCAGGATCATCGCCAGTGCTGGCCTCAGCTACAGCGATGCCGCACCTTGGGATCAGTCCACGACCGTTGGCGAGTCTCTTCTCACCCCTACTCGTATCTATGTAAAGTCTCTTCTCCCTGTCCTTGGACAAATCAAGGGCTTGGCACATATCACTGGTGGCGGCCTCGTCGAGAATGTGCCCCGTATGCTCCCTGATGCTCTAGCTGCTGAGATTCAGTTTGGTTCATGGGAAATCCCCCCTGTCTTCAAGTGGCTCAAGGAGGCTGGTAATGTGACGCCACTTGAGATGTGCCGCACCTTCAACTCTGGCGTTGGCATGGTTATTGCGGTTGAGGCAGGCAAGGCAGATGCCGTTGCTCAGCAGTTGAGTGCTACTGAAAAGGTGTATCGCTTGGGCCGCCTGGCTCGTCGCGAGCAGGGTGAGGCATGTGTTATTCAAAACATTGATACGTGGAGCGCAGAAACGACGCTACTGGGTAAGAGAAAGGCCGATTCAAGTTCATGAAGTTGCGATGCGACGTAATGATAAAAAGAAAAAAGAGTGACTGGTTAGGTATTTTTTTTTTCGTGATATTTTGGATGATAGCATGATAGATGGGAGTCCACGTGGTCTAGTTTGAAAGGATTCCCGAATTTGTTAAAAGCAATAGTTAAAAAAGTTTTGATATCTTCTCATGTTTCATGCCCGTTCGTGTTTCATCTAGGTAGAGATGGGCAGATTAAATGAGGTGCATGGGAAATCTATGTTTTATCTATAAATGGATGGAGATGGTGCAGCTGTTGTGCAGTCATATGGACGTAATTAATGGGACGGGGACTTTGGTTTAAGCATTTTGGTGAGCAAGGGAAGATCCAGGCTAGGTTCATCTGGTTCAACTGTCAGAGATTGAAGGTGGGAAAAAGTAAAACTACTTCATGGCAATGAAGGCAGAAAAGGTTAGAGGGGATCCAGGGCAGGGTAAAGAGAGCAGCCAGGGTTCGTGATACTGGGATGTTGCTTATTCCTCGCGATCTTGGCTCATTTTGTTTGGTGTTGTGGGACTGTGGATTCAGAGGTGGATTTTTGTTTTGCTTTGTGTAAAGATTCAGACCGACAGGGAGTAGGCAGTTGAAAGGAAACGGCCTTATTGAGAGTTGTCTAGCTTTGTAAGGTGTATGTATTCTATGTGTTGTGTTGATAGATTGATACCATAGATGCTCACTACTAGATATGCTATCATCGAGTCAGAAGTGGTAGGTACTATGTGCGTTGCATGACCAACTGATATAGGGAGGTAAAAAAAAAATAGCAACTGCCTTATCAAGGAGCCGCGACCGACAGTTCATTCCTTCCCAGCGTGAACCCTGTTTCAATTCCTCCCGTCATGTCCTGCATAAAACCACATGTATCCATCCCATCTGCCTTGAGAGGTGAGAAACAGGAAAAGAATTGATAGAAACCCACTCAACCTTATCATCATCGTTTTTTTCCTTGTTTGAAACACGAGTTATGATAATAGCTCTGTAGCTATAAGCACATCGTTCGACTTCTCCAGTGTTTTGGAGAGACTCGATGCTACTCAACCTCGTTACTTTTTTGAACCCTGTTTCCAAACCCACGATGCGAGAATTTTCGAAACGACCGGAAGACGAACCCGTCGTTCTTTTTTATGTGCCCTGTGTTTATCCTTGCGAACGGGTTCCCACTTATCGAGAGAGAAAACCCCCCCTTGATGACAAGAATGGATCTTATCACGCAAATCCGGAGGCACAGGGCTCTTTGGGTCTGTATTCCCGAGATGTAACTCTATTCCATCAGCATCAGCAATCATGGATGGCCATGGACGAGATAATCCTCGTCCATAGCCCAAGACATTACCAGTGCAGTAGTGCAGCATCCAGAATAAAGAAGAAGAAAAAACCCCCCAGGACAGGACAAAGACAGGTCATTGTAGCCCATAACCTTGCAAAAGCCACGAGGCTGGGCCATCCTTTCGAACGATGGCCGTCGAGGCCAAGATCAAACCCCTTGATCTGACATTTCGCTCATGCAACCTTAGCAATGCAAAGAAAGGCCAGGTGGTTATGTTGCATGCCGGATACAGGTACAGTGGTGTTGTATCCCAACTCGCAATAGTTCGACGCTACCGGTCCTTGTTCCTGATTATTGTACACATGCATAGGGCCAAGTCGTACGGTGGCGCTAATCGTGGTCCCAGATGATTTTTGGGGACACCACTTACAAGTTCCCCGAAACAAATAAAACCGCTCATTTGGGAATTGGTATATCCGACCTCTGGTGTAATGTGCTCTCAGGTACGCGTTTTGGTTTTGACCCATTTGTCAATATGAAACTATTGATTTTTTTTTTTTCGTCTGGGCAACGATCTGATGCCAACTATTCCTTGTCCATAATATAATTCAAGGCATGATGGCCGAACAGGCGATGGAGAGGAAGCTAGGAGAAACTAACCAAGATCTGGTTACGCAAACCAACGTTTTTCGGGTCAGGCCTCACAATCTTATTTTTGACAGGACTAGAGGCCGGTTGTTAGCGGCATAATAAGGGGACAATGCTACCTAACACATGACAGACAGACAGATGGACAGCATAGCACAATATGAGACAATAGCAGTACCACCCGTGGCAATCGATAACCGCGCAGTCTAGTTGATGGCAATTTCAGAAAGGCGTGCAAGACAGGACAGACCTTCGGTCCTTTTGGTGGAACCGCACCTTCGCCGAAAGCTTACCAACCTGCGGCGTTTTAACTTGGCACTTGAATGCACGTTATTACCTAAATTTGCACAATAGCCTCCAGACTTCGACCTCGAACCAGACCAGATCTGACCAAAGCAAAGCACAGCAGAGCAAAGCAAATCTTAGTCTACCCCGGGCCCCTGAACGCCTAGCCACTCAGCCCCAACTGATCAGAGAATCACCATCTGAACAGAGTATCGCGGGCTTCTCTGGGGGCTCTGATAATTCCGCGATTGTTACAGACCAGGCCATGTTCGGGCACCCCCCGACCGTCTAGCCCCGGCCCCAGAATCCAGAGTTGGCAATGGGCTTCTTGGATCGGTCTATTCCTCCGATGCGTCTAACACGGCCCCCGGCGCTAGCTGTCACTCACTCGTCGGGGACCCTTCGCAAGGCTTCCAGGTTCCTGGCCTGGCGTGGATGGGCAGCATGGTATTATGTATGTACGTATGCTCACTCCACCACCCCGTTGGGAACAACCGCCGGATGTATCAGTAGAGCTCTCCTGCTTAGTACAGGTTGGTATAGGGTCCTGTCGTTCGCCCATAACCACTCGCCATTTGATAGACAGCAGAACCAACACGTCCATACCCACTATCATGCGACATCCTGGTATGACCAGTCGCTGCTGTACCTTAGCTGTCCTGCAGGGGTATGACCCAAGTAAGCAACCCAAGACCCATAGACTAAGAGTCTTTGCATTGGCTTGCAACTAGCTTCCCGCGCCTGATTGATCGATGCATGGAGGCGGGTCGACATGGAGGCGAAAGAAGAGAACGAGGACATATGCGCACACACGACGGGTTTTCACTTACAAGGTGGTTCTCGGTTTTTTTGACTTATAACAATATGTTTCCCTCTCCATTTCCCAACACCCCCTCTGCCCCTGATGAGCTGGTTTTCTAATCTCTCATTCCTACATATCTTTCATTATTGGACCTCAAGGTTCGATTCGAAACCGCCTCAATATGCGCAACCCGCCTCCCGAGGTGGTCGCCTCGTGGCCGGAACCTAACTATGATAACCCTGAACACCGAGGGCCGGCTCTTCTCATTGTTGAGCTAACAATCATGTCTCTGGCCATCATCACTCTGCTGGCTCGTCTCTATGTTAGGATTTTCAAAGTTAATAAGGCTGGTCTTGACGACTGGTTGATGCTCCTGGCGATGGTGTGTAATTACCCTTCCCCGCCTCCTGAGCCTCGGTTCACTTACACGCTCCGTCGACTCCTCCATGTGACTCAACGAATCGGGATCCTTTCTGACCACACTATTCTCTGCAGGTTTTCGGTATTGGCGTCACGGTTTGTGTCATCCTGTCGGCACAGATGTATGGTTGGAATATTCACGTTTGGGATCTTACACGCTCTCAAGCCATCAAGGGTCGTCAGGTGTCCATCGCCGCCCAGACACTCTTTCTCTTCTCCTCGGGAATTGCAAAGAACTCGATCCTGGTGTCTTACCTGCGAATCGCTCCCAAGGACTCTTGGCTGCGTAAGCTGACTTATGCATCCATTGCAATTGTCACATCACTCATTTTCATCTTCCTCATTGTCCTCTGGACTCAATGCCGGTATGTCTCACCTGGTCTGCTGATCTTTGCATCATGCTCTATACTAACTTGTTCATGCAGGCCCATGTCTGCTTATTGGACATTGGATGGTAGTGTCAAATGCAGCAATGAAGGACCCCCTATTTTGTAAGTCGCTCAAACTGCAGTCAAGCTTGACATGCAGGCTAACCCTGTTGCAGGACTCAAGCCATCACAACTGTTCTTACCGATCTGCTCGTCTGCGCCCTACCCATACCGACCTTGCTCAAACTCAAGCTGCCTCTCTCTCAACGTATTGCCCTCATCGTTCTCTTCTCTCTCGGTCTTGTCGTCGTCTTTGCCGCCTCGATGCGCGCGTACTGGTCCCATTTCGTAACTGCAAAGACATACGATGTCACTTGGCAGGGCTTCTACCTCTGGATCTGGACGGCTGTCGAAGCGAACCTGGGCGTCATCTGCGGTAGCATCCCAGCACTAAGATCACTCTTCAAGAGCATCTTCCGCTCCAAGAACAGCAGCTACTACAACAGCACCTCCAACGTTCACCCCAGCGGCACGACTTCCCGAGTTATTGTCACAACCAACAAGAAGAGTGGCCGAAGCTGGGCGGATACACTCCAACGGGGAAACAAGGGCGTGAGGATCAACGATGACCATATCGATGTCGAGGTCGGGTTCGAGGTCAGCAGGCGGAAGAAGGAGCCGGATAGTCCCGCCTCAACGCTCGAGATGGATTCATGGCCGCCAAGAGAGCATCAAACGCCAAAGTCATGGCCCGACCATTGAATATGACGGACCAATTAATGCACGATCTTTTTTATGTTGCGGAGTTTTAGCGGGATTCTGGTAAATATCTTCCGGGCGTTATTGGAATACTTGAATGGGGGAACTGTCATGAATACTAGGTAGGGTGGACTTTTGTAGTATAGCATTTCGATTCAAGTGGATGCAAGTCATTGAGAGAACCTTGCAGTCATGTCAAAATGGACATGCAAGCATCCAGCCAGACAAACTAACATGTATGTTGAATGTCTACTTATGACAATGAAATTTGATGTTGTATCAAGGTTGAAGATCCTGACCAAAGCGTTTCGTGACAGGACATTCTGTACATGAATACTACCCAATATCGACACGTGTGGTATATGTCCTATATCATTATTATTATAGCCTAGTATGACCCCCTTTCTTTTGCCGGTTTCTATTGCCTGTCCTTTGTCCATTTATTCCATGCCATATCCGTCACACTGATTCTTCGCATTGGAACAGCGTTTGCAATATAAGAGGCGTCTGCCATACCAGTGTCGAGGTAAGCCGGTGTACAACATGGCACACATTCCTCTTCCTCACATACATACAGATCATAGCGAACGAAAAACTGCCATCCAGTGGCCTCGTTCGTTGTCCAAGTGTTGCTCTGGTCGATCTGCAAGCTTGAATCGTCTAATTCGCAATCCGCATCCAACTGGTGTATTTTGGACTGTACATGGACACCAGATCGAGTCCAATTTGTACCGTCGTTTTGACCATCTCGTAAATGCACCCAAACGCCATGTTTTGACAAGACGAAAAAATGGAAATATCAGAGCCAAGTTTCTGATCCGAAAATATTCAAATGACGTTGCATGCCACGTCTTGATCCGCAAAAGGTAATTGATCCTGTCCATTGAACTGACAGATCTAGGCGATTCATGATGCATCCCACATGCCGGGAACACTAACCCGTCCTGGCCTCGCTCTCAGTATCCGTCAATTCCGGGCTGTCCTGTGGGGTATCCCGCTTCGGCCGGAGCAGATAGCACCAGTGATATATATCTGGGTCATTGGGTGAAATTTTTGGGGTGGGAACTTTGGCAAGAACTTCAACGTCAAAAGGTAGGTCGTCGAGTTGGAAACGGGTTGATGAATAGCTGAGCGAGACCCAGACGGCGCGGTCGGCGAGATGTCTGCGGACGCCATTGACCATGCGGCGAAATGCGGTCTCACCGGCGCAAGAAATGGCGTCTACTGTAGACTTATCGAAGATGAGGTCAAATTTCTCCCCAAGGTTGAGCTGAGTAGCATCTTGAACATCATAACACATTTTCACGTCACCAAAGGCCTGCTTCTCAAGGTCTCGACCACGCTCGACAGCAAGGGGCTCATAATCAACGTTGAGAAGATTGCAGAACCCTCGGGCGCGGAAATGGTTATGGAGGTCACTGGTGCCAAAGCCAATTTGGAGAAGACGTGATGTGTCTGGATCAAGGGTTTCCAGGACAGGCTCAATAAGGGCCATGAATTCGTGTGAAGGTAAAAGCCATTCAAACGATTTCTCGGTTGTGAACCGCTTGTGCCAATAACACTGCTTATCAAAATCAGCTGGCATGACTGCGGCTAGAGCTTTGTTGGCGGTTTGGGTGATTGATAAGGAGAGGCAGAGGGCCGGGATGACTGGTGGGCGAGACATGACGGGTTTAAATCCAAGGTTGTGTGGTCTTTTAGAGGAAAATGAGGCTCGTTAGAACCTCGAAGTTTCCACGCATTTTTCACGAAGTTTGGAACCAGAGATTAAGACTCGCGAATCCCAGTACTCGGGTCATGGTTCTGGGCCCACAAGACTGGGATTAGTAGGGTGAATGGGTGGGGAAAATGACGAGAGAGCGGGTTTGGTAGGGCCGAGTCATGAAGTCTTGAGAAATGGTAATCGACATGTTGGGTAACTGGAGCGGTGGGTTGAACGTTCTGTCGTGTTGTATCGTTATGTTCTGGAGAAGTCGGCGTCTCGACGGTAATCGAGTGATGGCAGATACGGAAGCTAGGATGTCTAGTATGTGATTAAAATGGCATTCCGTCCGTTGAACGAGTGTGATCCTTTTGTCGAGGATTGAGACTAGGCAGTCGAATGTTGCTATACAGATAAATTATGGAAGAAACAAGGACAATCTGGCAAAGCCATCTACACACGCAGACATGTAAGAGCTTTGTGAAGAGAGAAGAAGTCTAGCTCTGAAAATTGTCGGGCTTGAGAGCAAGACCCTTATTAATCTTCCTTCTCCATTCTAAAGTCTTACTCAACGACCACCACCTTCATCGTTCCTCCCATCCCTTCTTGATGAAGAATTCCTAACCTGGAAAACATGACGTCGATCCTTCCTTCGAAAATCTTTCACTGCCAGTTCCGTTGATTGACAGGGGCAGGAGTGTGCATACATACCTCTAACTCATTAGTCGCACTGTCCTAGCGTGAAAATGTGGCAGCCCTATTTTTACAACCCAATCAATCGCTCGGACGCCTGGACGTCCCCAGCCACACCCAGATTTGGGGAAACTGGCGTCTGCCGTTTCAGCTGCGCCTCGCTCAAGTGCCGCGTCAACCTCTCCCCTAAGCCAAGGCATTTGAAGAGCCAAGAAGGCCAAAAAACCGGACATTTAACTCTACGATGGCATGGTAAACGTGTTTGTGTTTTTCTTCTTTTTCATAGTTTCCTCTGTTCTCACATCTCTCGACAATAGATTGTGTTATTTCCCTTACTAGTTCTACCTGAAATCCTGTCACTATTCAATCATCTGAAGACGCACCTACCTACACGACACAAACAAAACAATACACAAGCAACATACATCAACATGGCTCCGGCACCATCACAAATCCTGGAATTCATCACAGCATCTCACCATGACCCCTCACACTCTCTGTCACAGCGCGATCTCCAGAACCCAACGCATACTCAAAAAGTAACACTGGGCGTCATTGCCGCTTACGTTGTTATTATTGCTATTCTCTGGAATGTCCCCTATATTCGCATGGTCCTATGGCCTTTCAAAGTGAGTTATCTTGTCTATCCATCAACAAACGCCCGTAATCTAACCACATAATAGATGCTGGTCATTGCCTTTCATGAGTTTGGTCACGCTATCACAGCTGTCCTCACTGGTGGTAAGGTCAAGTCTATCAGTCTTGATCCCAACGAGGGCGGTGTCACGCACATGATTGGTGGGAGGAGCGCAATCACGCTACCAGCTGGGTATCTTGGTTCTTCCATCATCGGCGCCCTGTTGACCTTTTGTGGCTTCAACATCGTCGCCAGCAAAGTCGCCAGCATCGTTCTCGGCGTCTGTTTCCTTCTTACCCTCTGGTGGGGCAAGCGTGACTGGTTGACCATCCTCACCATCCTGCTTGCTGTCGGTTTGCTTGTTGCTTGCTGGTTCATCTCTCATGCCCAGGCCCTGCGCTTCGTCGTTCTCTTCATTGGCGTCATGTCTTCGCTGTACAGTGTTTGGGATATCTGCGACGACCTCATTCTTCGTAAAGTCAACTCTTCCGACGCCAGTGTGTTCGCCAAACGCTATGGTGGCTCTTCGCAGTGCTGGGGTGTCATCTGGTCCATCATCTCGGTTCTCTTCATGGCAGCTGGCATTGTTGCTGGTTTGGCAGCCTTTTCCCAGTCATTCGAGCAGCAAGAGAAGGATTCCCAGAAGTTTATTCCTACCTAAGGTGTTGTGGATTGGTCGCGACTATACAGAAGTAGCTGGGCTGCATTGAGTCTTACGCAGAATGACTCAAGCAACATCTGGCGAATTAATGACGTGGTATTCTGGAGGACTGCCTACCTTGGTACATTGGGAAACCAAGAGTTTGTTCACGGCTGATGCAAATAAAACTTTGAGTGTGTATTATGAGAATAGAAGATACCCTTTGACGAGATAGTTTTTAATAAATAACAAGGACAAGTTCATCCTGTGATCTAATGCCGTCTGCCAATTTTGTATTAATGAATGAGTCAGGATTGCGATCTGTAGATTGCAGGCTGACACGAAGTGTCGTGTTTGTTCGCGGACGACAGAAATGTTCCATATAGCCACTGGTGATATGTTCATGAGCAAACAACATAAGGTCATGAACTTGATTCTGTAGTACTTACGAAGCTCGTGATGATGAGAACGTGTCTTGAGCTGCAACAACGTAAACATATGGAGGTTGTCATCGCTGGCATGATGATTACATATCCAAGATATGCTCGTCTATATAAACAATATAAACCTCTGAAATAGCTTTATCCGAGGCAGATATCGGCTCTAAAACACCTTCTCAGCCAATATCAGATATTTCTCATCGATATTCTCAATCAACATGACCGATCAAGTCGAAAGCTATCCTCATGAGTCATCCACAATGACCATATCTGGGGACTGTTATTTTTTCTGCGGAAAAGCAACTAGTTTTGGGTATGTATCTTTCCCCTGGTTCTGTTAGATGATTCGAAGTATCCATGACTTGAGGGCATGGCTTAAGAGTATCAATTTTAGGAAAGCACCTCATGCCACCGGCAAGCACCATGAAGTCGATTACGACCACGTTCTTGGAGATGCAATCACACAGTACATCGTTCTCGGACCAAACAAGCAGTACTTCAGGTGTACTCGTCCTCGTGATGGTTCTATAGCCGCGATGAGTAAAGTCTTTCCCTTGATTTCCCCAACGAAACATTCTTACACTCTATAAGATCACGGCGACCTCGACGATTACCATAACCTCACATTTTGGCTCAGTAACCATGATGTTGAGCGTCCAACCTTCTGCTCTCTCGGTCCAGCTGGGACACTCTACATCCGCGCCGAAGATACCTACGAGAAATGGAATCTCCCTGGCGACATTGTCGAGCGGGTATTCGACTCCACCCCCATCGACATCACCCGCAGCGTCCGCAGCCTCTGGCTCGGCCACAGCGGGAGTTATGTAGCGCAGTATACCGACAACGAGGTAGTTTTCGATCTGAAGAATCTGTATCCAGGAATGGAGTTCGAGCTGAAGAGGTCGGGAAATGTTGATGTCAGGATTGCGGCGCTGGCGATGGATGTTCAAGGTGGCAATGCGTATGCTGTTGTGTGGGAGAACAGGAATTTCTCGTTTGTGGGAAACGGACTGTTTGATGGGGATAAGTTTAGGACATGGGTTATGAGGAACTTCTTGTATGGTAGTGACAGCGAGGAGGTTTGAGGAAAGGGAGGAGGTGAAGGCTCGGAATGTTTACCGAGAGGTTTGATCTGGACTTTGGTTTCTAGCAGTATGCGAATCAAGATGAACCCCACGTACCTGTATCTTAAATCCAGATCGAATCATGTCCAGTGTATCGCATGTTCTTATGCCTTGTAACTCCCTTGTAGTTTGGGGTCTAACGGGATGTCCCCGGGCACGGCCCCACCCCAATGCAGCCGGCTCCGTAACTGCTCGGGGTCCAACGGCCACTTCCTTATTCAAGACACAGAACAGACACGGAATGCTGACAGTACATAATATGGAGGTGACGCACCTCAGAAAGGGAAGATAGAGGGGTACGTGTCCTTGAAACAATACAGCATCCAGCTCAGCAGGCCTAGCTGTGATTTGCTCGTGGTTCTATCATTGTGCCCATACCGAATGGTAAACTACTAGATTACAAGACCCAAACGCCGGATTTTCGAACCCATATGCAAGACAGTGAACCTTTCGTTCCTTGTCTTATCCCTACCATCGCCCCCGTCTCCCTCGCCCACCTCCAAAGCCTCCTCGGCCACCGCCTCCCGACATGCCTTGATCGTATCCAAACCCGCCTTGATTGCCACCAAAGCCCCCTCCGAAGTTTCCTCCTTGGCCTCCCTGCCCGCCCTGGCCTCCGCCTTGACCGGCACCACCGTTCTGCATACTTGCAAACATGGCGTTCATCTGATTGGGGTCCATTTGACTAGGATCCATGCCTGAAGCCATCATCTGCTGCATCATAGCCTGCATCTCAGGAGGCATACCATCCATACCAGGCATACCCCCTGAGGCACCTCCAGCACCTGCGCCAGACATGCCCATTCCGCCCATCATCATCATGTTAAAGTCATCCATCATCTTCTTGTTATTGACAGCAAATGTGTCAGCGCCATACTCGCCTCGAATCGTCTCCTGTTTGGAAGCGTAGAGCGCCCACGTAAACTCGTCGAAGCCATAGTTGAAGTAGTCGCTGATGTCGGTACCTGGTTTGCGCCATGGCTTATCGTTGTCGGGAAGATCTAGGGGTGGTCAGGGTTAGCGCATGTTTCAATGTCTGGGAAACCTAAGTTTGAGACTTACCTTCATCTATATTGACATGAGTGATGGGTTTTCCGGAGGCAGCATGGATCGGGTTCGCATTTATATCAATGGTCGATTTTGAAGCTGCTTCTGAAGTCTTGTCGGCGCTCGGCGCAGCGACGTTAATGGCTGCTGACTGCTTTGATTCCTCTTCGTCCTTCTTGACGGGTGCTGATGAAACAGCCATATCATTGGAAGCTGTTCTCTGTGGTATATTTCGAATGTCGCTGTATTTTGATTGACTATGGTGGAGAGTGAGTTAGTTGTTGATTGCTTCAGTATTCATCGCGAATCACATACGGCGGAGGAGCAGGCTTAGAGCCATCTTTTCTCTCTGTTATAATGTCGATATCCTTGATTGAAAGTTAGTCAGTCCGTAACGGTGAATAGCAATATTGGGATCGCAAGTAGGCGCAGTTACTCACCGAATCATCGTCGTCATCTTCATCCATGGCAGCACCCTCGTCTTCTTCCTCGCCCTCTTCAAGATCATCCGTCTTAGGTTTATCTTCGACCGGGCTGGCGCTTTCAACCTTGGGTTCCTCTGGAACGTAGAGATCATCGTCGTCGATATCCATGGTTGCGATTGAAACCGGTGGAGAGTGTAAGGATTGGATGTTTGTGTTTCTTGAAAATTCTCGTGAAGCGACAGTTGGTTGTAGAAAGAATACAGTGAATCCACAAGTGAACAAAGACACCTTCAGTCGCGAAACGACGTCAAGCTCCAAAGCTCTTGCTCTGACTTGCAGTTGCACCCAGTATCCTGGGAACAAAGCTATCGCGCGCCGAGGTTTCTCCGCCTAGGCACCATCAGTCACGACCGTCCGCTATAACCAACTGGAATTAGAGAAGCACATGCACCGAAACGCGACAAGTTCAAGCACTAATTCCACTGGAGCGCTGGGCACTCTAGCCCATTCTGGAGGGTAAAACAATAAAAATGCTTTTGTTCCTTGTCGCGTTCCATCCAGACAAAACATGTTTACATAGATGAATCATTCACACAACCTTCACTTGTCATATTGTTCTAGACATAACTCTATCGTTACTATATCTTAATAAAATCAACATATTTTCCTCCACGCCCGAGAATGTCATTAACTCGATCTGCCAGTGGCCCTGCAGGTCTCTCCATCAATACCAATGCCGCAAACGCCTTGTAAGCTCCACCATAAATATCGTAACCCAGCTACCTTACCTTCCATACCTATTCCACCTCTGGTCTGGTCTTCCCGCCAGCTAAAGACCAGACCGTCTAAGCTTTTTCACACAAACAATTCACTTTGTCCTACTTTGCATATACTTCCTCGTACCAAACATTGCCCAATTCATAACCTCGTCCTTATCACACCTCGTCGCATTCCATCACTGACATTCGCCTACTTCCTCCATCCTTAGCGGCACCACACCTAAACCTTCTGCCTCTGGCAGTCTCTTCGGTTCTGGTTCAACTCCATCCACGACAACGACAACAACCAACACAACCGCAGTCCCAGGCGCAACCAACACAATGTCGACAGGAGGACTCTTTGGAGGCGCAAAGACGGGCACAGGTCTGTTCGGCTCATCAACGGCCGCGACGACATCTGCACCCTCTGGAGGACTCTTTGGTAATACCAACACGCAGCAAACTTCGACACCAGCCGGTGGCCTCTTTGGCAACACAGGCAATACCGCGAATACCCAACAACCGGGCCAGCAGCAGACTACAGGAGGAGGTCTATTCGGTCAGAGCAAACCCGGCGGTCTCTTTGGCCAGTCTACACAGAACCAGGGCCAGCAAGCCACCACTGGAACCAGTCTGTTCGGCGCACCAGCAGCATCGACAAACACAACTGCGCAGCCTGCCACAGGAACAGGTCTCTTCGGCCAATCTCAAGCTCAACCCTCAGGAGGACTGTTGTAAGCTCAATTCTCCCGCCCAGGCACTGTTTTTGGCAGGCTACTAACTCGCACAGGGGCCAAACACAACCTCAACAACAAAACAACACCCTCGGCCAATCTACCAACCAAGTCTCGGCCGTACAGATCAACTACGATAATATCCGACCTCGATCTCGGTTCGACGACCTCGCCAAACCAGTTCAGGATGAGATTGCTCTTCTCGACAAGGGCATCCAGCGTGTCATCAAAATGAAGGACGAGATTGGCGAATTCATGCCCCAGCACGAACGCGATATTGAACAGCTCGGTCGCGACGTCAGCTTCGTCGAGTCCAAGTTCCGCTCCGTCCAGGTTGCCCTCAACAACGACATCCAGACCGTCAAGGCCCTGCAAGACCTCACACGCAAAAACGCCGCTGACGCCCGCCTCTGCTTCCGTGGCGTCGACAACCTCAAGCTCCCAACACACTACCACCAGACCGGCCTCTTCGCCAGCCAGGCCTCAAGCAGCAACACCAATGGCGCAGACGCCGCGTCCACGCACGCCGACGCCCAGGACTTGATCACCTACTTCAACCGCGTCTGCGATGACATTGAAAAGTACAAGGCCCGTCTCGATGAATACCGAGGTGATATCGAGCGTGATATGCCCGGCGTCGAGAACGGTCTATACGAACAAATCCGTGCTCTTCGCGACCGCACCGCCGGCAGCGTCGTGGTGCAGGACCAGCTGAACGAGGTGCTCCTCGCGCTTCGAGACACGGGCAGCGCCATTATTGCCCAGGCAGGACAGATTGCTGACACACGGGAGAGATTATCAAGGTTGCAGGCCGGTATTGTGGATAGCGGTGTACATGGTATGGGCATGACTGCTTAAGAAGCCAGGTACTAGAGACTTTTTGTATGGGATGTATAGCATGAATCTGAAAAGGGCCAAAGGCGAGGTATTAATACTGTATAGCAAACAAGTCTTCCACTGGTTGATAGAGAAAGTGCAGTGCGTAGGGCTCATAGAGGGTCAGTTGGTTATGCGCTGAGCAAGGTAGCAGTGGATGACGAGAGATCACAATCCAAACTCTTTGCGCATATATGAATAGGCGCACATCACCTGATACGCTTCAACCATGCCTTGGTAATTTCAAGATAGATGACAGGTTGTATGAACAAGGCTTTTTTCTTGGACTCTTCAGTCCGTCTTTTCTCAATGTATACGCCCTTCGCGCCTCATGATATACATGAACCGCGGGCGTGGGTATCAAATGGAATGCTATGCCTATGCCCTGTTGAATATACAAAAGAAAGAGATGTAAACGCAAACCCCCAAAACTACCTCTGTTTCCCCGCTCTTTGGCATGTTCACATTCATCCATATCCTTGTCGTGACAATGATTCGAGTCGACGGGGTTAAAAAGTGCCCTCTCCGTCTCCATCATCACCATAGTCCTCGCCAAACTCATCACCATTGTCGAAGTAGTTTTCGGCGTCGTAGTCACCGGCATCTTCATCATCATACACTTCATCCTGCTCTTCCTCTTCTACCCCTTCCTCATCCTCAAGCTCGGCACCATCAGCACCCTCCTCTTCCTTTAGCGCCGCAAGTTTCTCGAGCAGATTCTGACCCTGCGTCGCATCTTCATCGCCGAAAGCATCGTCGCCTGCCAAACCAAATGCCTCCTCTGCGCTGGGAAGCGCACTGATACTGCTGAGCTCAAGTTTGCGACGCTTGTAGGTGCCGGAGAGGTTTTTGCTAGCAGCGGCATCGATAGTATCCAGAAGCTCTGGGGGGAACAATTCGCGGCAGACGGGACGTTGTGACCAGTCTGGTAGAGCACGTTCTTCGCGGACAAACTTGGAAGAATATGTAGGCACCGCAGTAAATGGGTCGATGGAAGCCTTATTCTTGACGTCGAAGCGGGCATTCATCTGCGCGCGACCATAAAGTTTTCTGGGTGCCGTCGGATCATGAAGAGCGGTGCGTTTAGAAGTGTAGAGAGGCGAGGCATGAATTTGATGGCGAAGGAGAAGAAGATGCTGAATGGCTGAGGTTTCCGCTGGTGCTAGTGGTCTTGGTGTAGGAACGAGGTATGGCTGGGATAGTGTGTTAGTTTGTACTTTTGGAGCATAATCTATACCTTCAACAATGCCAATGGGCAAAGCAACAATGAAAAACCTACAGGAAATAACTCTGAAGGTCTCGCATCGGGTTCATCACCAGTATCCCAGGGAACGTTCGGTCGTCCTCCTCGTCCACCACCTCTTCCACCACCTCGACCACCTCGGGACATTACAGGTAGTGCGCGCGGAAAGTCTGAGTCACAGTGTGAAGCTGGGAGGGTCGATGACGGGAGGAAATTGAAAACAGCTTGTGCGACGGTGGCACGTCAGTGATTGTGCGATTGATTCCTCCCCTTCGACGTCTTTGGGTAATTGTTTGAGAGTGTTTGTCGTGTTGAGGGTAGAAGAGGCTGCTTGAAGGTTGCGATAAGTTTTTAGTGGGGAGGGTCCTACTGCGAATAGGAAGGAAAGGAAGGAGGGGAGAAGAAACGCAGAAAAAGAAGAAGGCGGAATTTGACCCGCGATGACGATGACCCGCGATGACGATGACCCGCAAGTCAGAAGGAAGGCAGCTAGCTACCACTAACACGACAGCACCCAACACTACAGTGACAGCACTACCTTATGCTGTTGAAGGAGGCTCTACAACTACCCACCTAATAACTCTTCAACGTCAACAACACCGAAAGAGAAGATATAACAAATACACATTTCACAGTCTCACCTTCCAGGACAAAGAGTGCTGCGTATAATGTCAGAGAGAGTCGTTCCCATGGATGACACAAACAATAACGCTCTGCCCATCTCGGGACTTGAGGAACTTCAGACACACATTGCTCAACTTACTGATGATCCATCAGCACCTTTTGATGCAAAGGTCTTTGATCATGTTGAACTCCAGCTTAACGGTTAGTCTTTTAACTCGACATCTATCTCGCATGATCTCACTCTTTCCTCTTGCCTTTCCTCTTACCTTTCCTCTTAACCTCTGCTAACTTCTCTCCAGAAACAAATATCCCCCCTCTCCTCCCAACTCTTCTCCCTCCTCTCACTTCCATCCTCAGACAAACCACCCAAGACCCAACCCCTCTTCTCAACCTCACCATCAAGCTCCTCTCCCCCCTCACTTTCTCTCGTTGTCTCACTATTGCCGATCCTCCATCTCTCATCACTGCTCTGCAGTCTCCTCTCCCTGGAGCCAACCTGCTCGCTCTTGCAATCCTTCACAAGGCAGCTCGTTCGCCCTCGGATGCCGCTATTCTGAGCACAATTCCCGAGGTTGTGGAAGAGTTGATAAGATGCTGGCTGAGTAGTCCAGACGTGGGAGTCGGTGAACGCGCTGCAAGAGTCTTGGGTGATATTCTTGAGACGGACTGTGATGTCGTCCAGGGAGAAGGCGTGAATGGCTTCACAAACGCCACGACTAACGGCATCTCAGGCACTGAGATTGTCAAACGTCACATTCCTGGACACGCCCGCCTATGGAGGCTGATATTCCTCGACCGATCTTTCATCGCACTCATCACCGAGCTCTGCCATCCTCAAGAACCTACTCGCCAGTCTACCCTCGCCCAAGGCCGTCTCCTGCGTTTCCTTACCCGCGCCACTGCTCTCAACCCTCGACTAGTGGCCACCACACCCTTTCCCGAACTCCTTCCAGCCCCCGATTCTGCCGGCCAGGGCCTGTTGCAATGGGCTGCGCTATCCATGGTCGATAAGGAAGACGTTCTCATGCATCTCAGTGTCATTGACTTTTTCGAAACTTTTGTGAGCATTATGCGCATCGCTGGAAGTTCGGCCGACAAGGATAGGATTGTCAAAAACCTGGTCAGCACGGCTGCACATTTGGATGATGAGCTGGCTTCCGCACTGAGGGCACTCCCGGATCGAACAGTTGAGGAAGAGGCAGAACCGTTGGCAAGATATATTAGCCAACTCCTAGATTGAACAGAACACAAGTTGTCAAGACACACTAATTCAGGGTACCATAGTACAAAAAAAATCAAGATGATCTAAACAAGATCCATTTTTGACAAGAAATGCAAAGTAGTGTCACATTCAAACAATAATCATACTACAATTCCACAAGCCGACATACCGTCGCTTTGCCAGGCTGAAAACGTCGCCCCTTAAATAGTACCTCGTACACAAGTGTTCTGTTTTGGAAAAAAGCCCACAATCTCTTCAAGATCACACATATAACAAACGCCCTTGTACACTAGAACCCTACACGACTTTTCTTCCCCTTTTCCTCCTCTATAGCATTCTTCTCGCATCAGCTTCACGATCCCCGACTGTACCCTCTGTTGTTCGGCTAATGACACTATCCCTCCTCAGCTGGGCGGCCTGCGACATGCCCTGAATACCGAGACCAACCTCGCCAACACGACGCAGCACGACGAGGAGCGCAGCACGGAGTTCCTGGCTGAGATCCTTTGTGAGGAGCTCAACGGCAAGAGGGTAAAAGTTGGGGATGTGAGCCTTAAAGGCATCTTCGGGGAATGTGGCGAAACCCTCGAGAACGTCAACGACGACGGGCCGCCAGGCAACAATGTTGCGATGCTGGCTCTCCTCCTCCAAAGCTGAGTAGCCCATGACGATGTCCTTGCACAGAGGAACAAGGGCGGCTTCTACATCTGGTCGGCTCTCTAATCGTTCGGGAGCATTATCGGCAAACATGCGGAAGAGGATTGAGATGTAGGTAGCAGCACTGCCACTCTCCTGCTTAAGCAGGTTGGGGGGCTGCTTCATGAATCCCTCTCGCCATAACCTCATACGCAGCTCCTTGTCCTCATTGAACTTGCGGGCAAATTGGAACGAGCGTTTGAGCAGACCCATAAGTCGGAGCAGTTCCGCTGAAGGGATGTGCGCATAGACGGTATCATTGCTGAAGAGCTCATTGACTGTCTCGATCATAAGAAGCTGCAAGACACAGCGTGAGATGATCCTGTTGAAGAAGCGTCGGCGCGCGGCTGTCACGACGACGGGCTGCTGCTGAAGGTTTGAAGATGGTTTGAACTCTTCGAGGGTGACATGGGGATTTGTCGCAGTTGGGGTCCGCAGGTCTTCCTCGCCATGTGACAAGGGAACCACAATGGCATCGTCATCAACCTCCTCATTCCCGTCAATCTTCAGAGACTTTTCGTCTACGGGTGTCTCGTTGTGTGGGGTGCCAGTAGTTGAAAACTCAAGACCGTTTGGGGGGGGAGAGATAGATGCTGTTGAGTTGATGGCAGTAGCCGTGAACAGCTGGTACGCGGTTGTGCGTTCGAAGAGTTCACAGAATGCCCCGACAAGCTTGGTCCAGTGCTCAGGCTTGAACTTGGTAACGTTTTTGAGAATGAGCTGCTGGAGGCAGTTGCTTCCGATTCGCGAGATGGTGTCGTTCTCCTGACAGATGCATAGTGCCAAAAGCTCGAGGAATCGATCGAGCATGTACTCTAGAGCATCGAAGTAATGTGTGAAGAGAGTGATCATATTGCGGAGTGCCTGGATCATGGTGGTTGATAACCACACAGACAACTCCTCATGATTAAGGACGTTTGACATCTCTGGTCGTGACCTCAACACAATGAAGATGGGGTAAAGCTGTTGCCTCCAAAGGATATCCCAGAACTCGGGTGGGAAGTCGCCGCCGTACTTGAGGAGAGCTTCGAAGAAGTACTCGAGTGCATTTGAACGAACCTCGAGGTCCTCACCAGTCATGAGAACGTCGTGGAAAGCGAAGAGCACCGGGAACCAGTAGCCCTCTTCGACCGAAGTGTTTGATTGTGACACCTTCGTAACCTCTATGGCCTTTGAGTTCGCATCAGTATTCGCAAGTTTACCGTACTTTTGCGACAGAGGGCATTCGGGAGTTCTCAGCATCGCAGGGATCAATGACTTCAAAAGCTCCAGCGCTGCCAAGCTCTTCTTTTGGAACTTGAGGTTCTTTGAGAATTCTGTCAAGCAGACAATGAGATCGGTGAAAGCTCCCTGGGAAATGACTACACCGAACTTGGTCCTGTACACCTGGTTGACATTCTCATAAGCCAAATTGACAATACTCTCGTAGGGTTCACGAGCCGCGACAGTAAAAACGCCAAACATGGTCCTCCAACCAGAGCGGATGTTATCTCCACGAGCCTGGATCATCTGGATCAGGCAGCGCAGAACCATATCCTTGACAGTAATGTTGGTCGAGTTCGCCAGCACATGCTCAAAGGGCTTCAGGAAGTTCTTCTGGAACTTGAAACCCGCTAACTCTTCAATCTCCATAAATCGCATGGACAGCTGACGCAGCGAGTCGAGAGCAAAGAAGACGATGTTCAAGTTGTTGTGGCATCCAACCAAATTGAAGTGCTCACCGAAGACATCCCAGATGTTGCTCCACTCAAATCGCACTCTGTTCATGTTGTAGTAGCTGATTTCGACAATCTTTTGCAGACTGTATGTCCTAGGTGAATCGTTGGAGCCAGAGACCTTGATCTCATCCCAACTGACTTCAGTCAAAGCTTTGGCAAAGTAGACCATGGCCTCACCGGAAAGGTTGGCAGTGTTTGTGAAGATGCGATCGACGCTGCGAATAACCTCGTCCGACCGACTTTCGAGTGCAATTTCGGTTGAAAACCCCTTTGATCCGGTGCCGGATCTAGGCCTCACGGGTCTTCGCGAATGCGTCGATGATCGAGAGTCTGAGGTTTCTGTTCTCTGAGGAATGAAACGCGCCTTGGACACGTCAGGAACAGCACTTTCATCCACGCCACCGGAGATGAGTTGAAGGCGATCAAGCTGACTGATGCACATCAGGACATCCTTCCATGACTCTCGCAGAACGTTTCCTTCGGTCTGGCCAAGCTCGAGAATGACCTTGAGTGCCTCAATGTTCTTTGCGAGGATCTCTTGTGGGTTGTTCATGTTGGTCGTGTTCTTGAGAGCCGAGATGAAGGCCTCTCTAGGAGTCGATAGCTCGAACAGACAAGCGATCTTGGTTGCCAGCTTCATGCCCTCGAGACACAGCTTGTTCACTTCCAAGTTGTGAGACTTTTGAATCTGACTTGATAGTGTGGAGAAGAAAGACATCCAAGTGACATCGAACATAGGTCCGACATGCTTGAACGAGGTGGCCTCGATGTACTTGGGTCCAGCCTTGGCAGCATTACGACGTTGACTCTTAAACAGATCTTTGAAAAGTTGCTCAGAGCGCATGGCAATCTCCTCGGATTGTTGAACGTAGGCTTCCCTCTGGAGATCGCGACCAACATTAGACAGAGCTTGGCCCAATCCAGCGGCGATTCCTGTGGGCTGGGCAGGGGTAGTGCCAGCTAGAGCGGCAGCTTCGCGTTCACTCTTCAACACGATCTCGTTGGCAGCGATTTCATCGTAAATGGTAAGAAGATATTCGTCCGGCAAGTCAGCATTGTCGTTAATGCCTCGGTTGTTCTTGATGAATTCCTCCTTGCTCATTCGCTTTGCAATCTTGCTGCTGTGAAGATCTGTGTTGAGGAGGATAACAGAGTAGGCAAGAACATAAGCGGTGTCTGCATTAGCAAAAGCATTAGGGTTGCCAAGAACATATCGTTCGGCAAACTTGAGCATGAATCGATCGATCTTCTGAGCTTCACCAGGAAGACGGAAGGACTGAAGAAACGTGCGCAGGGCATCGACGAATCGCTTTTTAGTGAATTCCATCTGGTCAACGAAAGCGTGCATGACATCGATATTCTTCTGGTCTCCTTCACCGAGATACTCTCCGATCTGAGCCTTGTCGAGTCTCTCCTCCTTCAGTAGGAAGGCAGCGATGTCCTCATTGCTATCGCTGGGGATGAAACCGTCTCGTAGTAACAACTTGATTCCTTTCTTGGGCTTGAAGTTGAACTGGTTGATGGCATTAGTCAACGCCGTCTTTCTAGCCTTTTCCTTCTCCAACTGATCTGGATCATCTTCCAAAATCGGTGTTGAGGGCGGTAGAGGGGTCTCGACACGTGAAGAGTTGTCGTTCAGACTAGGGTCGATCGATGGCCGAAGGTCGAGCGATGGCTTTACATCTGGGTTATCCGTACGTGCGGGTTCGGTATCAGTTCGAATAGGGGCGGACCAGTTCACCAACGAGCGTAACGTCTCAACTAGCGCCTCCAGCGAGAGTCGCTTGATGGCATATTCTTTTGGATAGTCCGGTTCGGGGTCAGGATGAGGAGCAATGTGAGCTACTGTCAGAGACGGTGGTAGTGTTGGTCTGAGTTGCCATTCACTCGCAGGAGCCGTCTTTTGACGCAGCTCCTCATAAACTTGCTCGTTGATAGTGGTGATGGTGACTGGGGCGGTGGAGAACTTGGACAAATCTTCAATGATGGTTTGATAAACGTTGTCAACTGACTGATCACAATCATAATTAAGGTAGAATTCAACCAAAGCCTTGGGATCGGCACATAATCGGTTGAGAATAGTGACGAATTGGAGCTTCTGAGACAACGGAGCTGTTCTTCGTGCTAGCAGGGCAAGGTAAATCTCATTGAGGAAGACCTCAATTTCTTTCTACCAGCTTTGTCAGAATGAGGAGTCCAGGTACAATCATCGAACGAGAAAACATACCTTGAAAGACGCCCGCATATACTTGATCATCAGCCAAAAGATTTCACTGCTGACGTTGAATATGCGATCCACTGAACTCGCACCGTTGCGTGTGATGCTCAGACACAGATAAAATTTGATGGCCTGGACGAAACTAGTTGGTTCGTTGCTTTTAGAATTCTTGATAGTACACAAGGGGGAAGTAAAGACGCTAATGTTGTTGTTGAGAACGGTGTGAATTAGGTGGAGAGAAATGAGTTTGGAGCGCATAGGCTGGCCACGAACGTCGTAAAGCTGATCGGGAGGAAGCGCCTTGGTAGACAGGTTGCAGAATGAACGGAAGACAAGGTAGGCGTCGCGAATGTACACTTCGTCCTCAGCATCGAGCGCCTCATTGTCCTCAGCAGGTGAGGGAGCATGGTCCTGCTCTCCGGGAGTTGATGTGCCCACTGTCTTATTCGCAGGCTTCAGTTGCGTGACCATGGTAGGTCCATCGCCAAGATTCGAGTCGTCGAAGCTCTTACGATGCTCGAGATCCTTCAGGGTGAGTTTGACGCCGCTCTCCTCCTCTGTTGCGTCGGCAGTAGCGCCAGATGGCGTGGCTAATGAATCATCATTGTCATCATGAGTACCGTTATGAGAGTCTGCCGGGTCGAATGTAGTATCACTCGGGCCATTCTTCAGGTGCTCCAAGCTGATACGGGATTCTTTCATATGTAGTCTCGTCTTGACACGCTCAAAAACGGTGCCGACCATCTGGGTCAATGTTCCTTGAGCGACTTGCTGGTTCGCGGTGCTCCTTGATAATAAGAACACATTGTAGACTTGGCGAACAGCCTTGAGAAGGCCAGCACCGTGAACAACGATCTTATCATTGAGAACAGCAGCAAGCAAGGACTTGACAATCTGTAGCTGAACCTCGACAGCCGTGGTCTCGCCCTGGAAGCAATTGCAGATGGTGTCGATCGCTCGCTCGATCAAGGGAGGCGTGGGCTCGGCGCCCTCTTCGGTAGGCTCGGGGTCGCTGCTGGCGACGGAGAAGTAAGAGTAAGAAATCAGTTTGCCAATGCAGTCAAGAGCAGTGGTGGTTAACTGAACGTTTGTTGACCTTGAGGCAAGCTGGAGAGGGGCGAAAACGATCTCGGGGTCGGGGAGCTGGTCCTGTTCTTTGATAGCTTCGAGGGCCTTGGTGGTGGCCTCGGCAAGCTGCTTGTTGCGTTGCGCATCCTTGGACGAGGCGATAGCCTCGAGCGAGGACACGACAAATTTGGGGGAGCTCATGGGGGAGCGTTGAAGAGACCAGCGACCATTCGGCAGAGGTAGTTGTAGTTGTAGGTCGCAGGTTGTGAGAAGCGGAAGGTGGGAAGACTTAAGTTAGAGTTGGAGGTTGATATCCGCTTTCACAAGATAATCAAAGAATAGGAGAAAGCGATGATGTAGGATGGACCTAGAGCTGAGCTAAGCTCATGCGCCGTACCACTCTAAGAGGGGAGCAAAAAATGTTTTCGGAGAAACCGGGTGTGCTCGAATCGTGAATAAAGTCAATCAAGAATGCTGATGCTTAGTTATTTTGCATCTTCTTATTCAAAGCCCAATGTCTTGACACTCCAAATCTCAAAGTGGACAGCGTTTCCAGCTGAGCTTGGGTTCTGGGAATGGATGAGGGAGTCCCATCTAATGGCAGGCCCCTGGAAACTTTTTTGGGGGGATACAATATGACCAATCAGGGGGCCGGCGCACACGTACGTACTACGTGGTAGGTCTTGGGGAAACAGGGGATCTCAATTACTACGCTACGTACTAAGTTACGTCTCCAGCTTAGTTTAAGGGATGAATATAGCTGACAATAGGATATTGAGGCTTTGAGTTGGACATAATGATATTTGTTAGACCATATTTCAAATAGAACTCATCGTGTCAGTGAGCCATCGACGGGAGTAAGACGTGCACGAGTAAACACTGGGTATTATTTCTCTTGTTCATATCTCCGAAACTTGGGGCAAAGATAAAGAACACCTCTCCTCTTGATCATATCAAAGAGGCATCCAGCCAAGACAAGGGCAGTCATTGATCCAACATGGTTGTTAATGAATTGTAATTGAGAGTAATCAAGGTCTGATATAATGGAAGATTGTGGTTCCACGAGATGGTTCATCCCCTTAGTAAACGCATTAGAAGAGAAAAATACAATTCGATAATTTCCCCTTTTGATAGATTTGTCTACTAAGCTAACATGGCCATCCATTTCTAATGATCGCTATGACAGCTTTCGCCTCAGGATAGAACAGCTGCAAGATGAAGGGTGGATCTGGCGTTCCCTGAGATTACCTAAGGCGCCACAATGGTCCCGTTAAGCTAGCACCCGAAAGAGACACCAGACCATTGGAACACGGGCCGATCAAAACCCGAATGGATGGAAATACTCTGACTTGGAATTGAGGTGTGTTGCATGTTTGTCAGGGACAGAAAGGTGCGGTGCAGGATAAGGAGATTGTCTGGCCGGATAATTATCTCAACAACTAAAAAAGCTCAAAGGGGGGTTTGAGGGTTTTTTGGTGTCTTCTGCAAGTTTCGATTTTATCGTAAGGGACATAGTATATAAGGTGTTGAAGAAAAGACTTGACTGTGTTTAATATCCAAAACCGATTCACATGTGTGTATATGAAAGTGTATTGCATTCATTTGGCAACATGCACTTCCTCTTCGCTGTTGTCGCACAATGATGTCCCGAACCACTTTAAAGAGCACCATCATGACTTTTCGGTGCAGCTCACTCCACCGTCTTCTCATCCATCCAATCCAGAGTCAATGCATAATTTTCTTTTTGGCTTTTCAGATGGTTCTTGGATATTCCTAGCGCTCTTTCAGCGCCCATCGTCCGCTGGAATATCGATAACAGTTCCTCTACAGCGCCCCACGTCCCTTAAACCCTCCTGCAAGCCTTCCAGATGTTGTCCCCCCAACTCTGGGAATCGGGGGCTCGCAGTGGCTCCCACTTGAGTGAAGAGGCCACACTATCGCCTAATGGGGGTTAGCTCCACCCCAAAGCTTCCCAGAAGACATCGGAGCTCAACGCAACAAAAAAACTCCACGGCCTAACCCCAAGAATTTCCCATCCCGTCCCATCCTCGAGCCCAGTCTCTTCCTCCCTCTCCTTCTCACGCAAAAGAGCTTCATCTCTTCTTCTCTTCCACGTCCCCGCATCTACCTCGTGGCTCTCGTCGCCCTCTTCTCAGTCTTTTCAATTGACCTCTAGGCCGGTACGTGCTGCTTCTCGAAGACCCAATTGTCACCTGGTTATTGCGCTCATATGTCCCTCGTTTAACGTGCTAACGTCTTTTTTTTTTCTGGATATAGAGACATTTAATCACCTCTCACAATGCTCAGCGCCGCTCTCCGAAGGCGAGCCCTCGCCCCTACCTACAATGCCCTGCGAACTGGCTTCGCTTCGCATGTTGTGCGATGCTATGCCTCTTTCCCTGAGCATCAGGTTATCAAGATGCCTGCCCTGTCTCCCACCATGCAGGCTGGCAACATCGGTGCCTGGCAGAAGAAGGCCGGTGATACCATTGCTCCCGGTGATGTCCTGGTAGAGATCGAGACCGACAAGGCTCAGATGGATTTTGAGTTCCAGGAAGAGGGTGTCATCGCCAAGATCCTCAAGGAAGCTGGTGAGAAGGACGTTCCTGTTGGCAGCGTAAGTCTTATATTTTCCGTCACTCATATCGCCCCATCTCGGGTTTCGGGTTATCTTTCCCCTTGTCCAGATATGATCTTGATCTTGATGTACTGACATGAGCCTTTGCTCTTGTGCAGCCCATCGCCGTCCTTGTTGAGGAGGGTACCGACATCTCCGCCTTTGAGAAGTTCACGATCGAAGACGCCGGCGGTGATGCCGCCAAGCCTGCTCCCCCTAAGGAGGAGAAGTCTGAGTCTGAGTCCGCTCCTACTCCTGAGCCCCAGTCCACCCCCGAGCCTGAGCAGTACTCTTCCACCGGCCGCCTCGAGACCGCTCTCGACCGTGAGCCCAACATCACCGCCGCCGCTAAGCGCCTTGCTCGTGAGAATGGCCTGAGCATTGACGGCCTCAAGGGCACCGGCAAGGGCGGCAAGATTACTGAGGAGGATGTCAAGAAGGCTCTCAGCAGCCCCGTCATCACCGCCCCCAGTGCCACCTACGAGGACATTCCCATCAGCGGCATGCGCAAGACCATTGCCAACCGTCTGCTCGAGTCTACCCAGACTAACCCTCACTTCTATGTCACCAGCTCCATCTCCGTTACCAAGCTGGGTAAGCTCCGCCAGGCCTTGAACAGCTCCGCCGACGGCAAGTACAAGCTGTCCGTCAACGACTTCCTTGTTAAGGCTATCGCCATCGCCAGCCGCAAGGTTCCCCAAGTCAACTCCAGCTGGCGTGAGGGCAACATTCGCCAGTTCAGCACTGTCGATGTCTCCGTCGCCGTCTCCACCCCCACCGGTCTCATCACCCCCATCGTCACCGGCGTCGAGGGCCGTGGTCTCGAGGCCATCTCCAACAAGGTCAAGGAGCTGGCCAAGAAGGCCCGCGACGGCAAGCTCAAGCCTGAGGAGTACCAGGGTGGCACCATCTCCATCTCCAACATGGGCATGAACAACGCCGTCGACCACTTCACCGCCGTCATCAACCCTCCCCAGGCCGCCATCCTCGCTGTTGGCACCACCCGCAAGGTCGCCGTTCCCGTCGAGAATGAGGATGGTACCACCGGTGTTGAGTGGGATGACCAGATCACCGTCACCGCCAGCTTCGACCACAAGGTTGTTGACGGTGCTGTTGGAGGAGAGTGGCTGCGCGAGCTCAAGAAGGCCCTTGAGAACCCTCTTGAGCTTCTCTTGTAAGAAAATTACAGGAAACAACAATAGCGTTTGAAAATGTCCGGCGAGTGGAGGGGCATGTCCTTTTTATAGAATTGAGAAATGAAGATCTCGGCTGGAGAGTAGCGGCTGGAGGGGTCACGATAGTCAGTCCTGGGGTGTCTGAGATGAAGCTCTGGAAACAGGCATGATGAAACACCATGGGCAAATCAGTGACTCCCCATGAAGCCGTGAACGTGGAGGATTTACGAGGCTCAAAAGAGCCCGTGTACAATGACCCTTGATTACTTAATGCTACCTTTTTTATCTGCCTAGGGTGTTTTGGACTAGAAATGTATTGCATACAAACACAGTCTTGGTGTGGTAATGATTTACTTGGTTTTGCTTGTGATGAGATGTGATGTGATGTGATGCTAAATCTATGTATAGTTCATCGCCTAGCAAGTATTTGCTAGGAGAACTCTTGGTTTATAAGTTGGACTAAGAGTAGTTGTGTCCAGATCTACTGAGAACTTCATGAGGAGAAGATTGTTATGTGGGTTGTTGCTCGGTCTGAGAACGGAAAATCATGTCAAGAACCGTGACGAACCGCAGCTAACCTTAGTCAATCTTGACGGGTCTCCGTAATCGGCTTTCAAGCAAAGAGTTGTCTACAGTCGACAGATATATAAATACTCATAATTGATATAATTAAAAAGCTTATAGGCGAGGGTGCTATTAGATCTGAAATGTCGATAATCAGGACGACCATCACCAAAGCTACCCTACGACCCCAACTCACATATCGACTCCTCACTTCATACTCCAATACTCGACTATTCTCGTCAACTGCCAAGATGAGCTTCTACGATAACAAAACATTCACGTCTGCTTCCAACACATCTAATGGAGAAGTCGGATTTGATACTCGTTTCCACTACCACCAAGACGGAAATATCGTCTGGGCCGAGTACTCTGGCGGGTCCATCGTTCGGGGCACGCTGATTGCGACGGTGGCTGGGGATAACAGCCTCGACATGAGGTATCAGCATGTGAATGACAAGGGAGACCTGATGACGGGAAGGTGTAAGTCGAGGCCTGAGGTTTTGGAGGATGGGAGAGTCAGGCTGTATGAGAAGTGGAAGTGGACGAGTGGCGATGAGTCGGAGGGGGAGTCGGTGATTGAGGAGGTGAAGCAATAGTCAAGGTCATGGGAGTGATATTGTGAGGATTGACTTAGCATCTGCAGAGGGGTAATTTATTATCCGTTGATTAGAATCACCTACATACCAATTTGGAAGTTGCAATGGGCGATTCCATACCTACCTTAATGGTTGTCATATTGTGCTTTTGGCTGGTTGACTCACCCTAGAACAGGAAGTAGGTATGAACACAGGCACATGCCTCCGCAAGTAATGGCTTTGATAAGTTTCATCTCTAGGCCTCTCAGAATTCATTCTCTTCGTCCTCTTTCGTTACCTTCTCGCTCAACCCGATGCCCTTGAATACAATTACCTCTTCTTGTATATCGGACAGAGGGAGTTCTCTTGCGGCCATGGTCCTTGAGGTGTTTGAGTGATGACGATACGACTTTCGACAACTGACATAACGGGTTCTCAGTTCTTAGAGACCTCGAAGTTTTCATCTGCCGAGCACTTGGAGAATTGCCATGTTGACAAGATCGTCACCGTCTTCTGGATCTTGGATCTGTGCCTCCTCTAAGTTCACATCCACATCCCTCGACTTTCTACTGACGATATGATGATATGGAAAGAATCATGACAACGAAGTACGCATATGAAGTGCAAAAATCATGCATCTGCCTGAAGATATCATGGAATACTCTCTACCGACGCATCGCCTCAGACCTCAGACCACTTGAGCTGAAAAATAGTCATCTCGAATATGCCTATGCTCGGTGAATTGCAGCATCTCACCAATCAGCAGCGCCACGGAAATGCTCGGCCATTTGAATTTGCCGAACCCGTCTAAGTGTTGAAGGCGAGACGGTTCACTCGCTGGCTATCATGTTGGACATTGTTGCATAATCCTTTTTTTAATCTCATGCATTATGTTTGTATTTCAAAAAATTCCGTCCTTTTCCTCATGATCTCTTTGGAGGCTTGAAAATAGCCTTCGCCCATCTCGTCGCAGCTTCTATCGACAGGCTGTACTACTGCAATCATGGCTTCACAACGCTCCCCACCACTACTCCTTGACCACGACGGTATTTATTTTTCTGAGTCGGGGGAAAAATCAACATCTGAGCTGCCCAATGTAGCACCGCCTTTGTCTTCCGCAACAGAGTCATCCAGTGCAGCTGTGGTTCCTATCACCAAACCCGAAAAGAAGAGGCGCCGACCAGCTCTTTCATGTGAGCAATGCCGGCGGCGCAAGATCCGATGCGACCGTGGTCTTCCTTGCGTTAACTGTATCAAATCGGGGCTCTCTCCTTGCACATATGCACCGACGCATGTTCCAGCTCACCGGGCAAAGAAGATTGCTTCTGCCGCCCCCGTGGGTAGTAGCAGCACGGAACGCGCCCTTGCTCGAGCAGCCCCCGTTACTGAATCTCACAGGCAACCACCTGTCATTGGGAGAGTATATTCGTCCAGCGAACCTAGCTCGACAGCTGGATCTGCCTCCAATGCTTCAACGGTGGATGCTTTGGCTGCAAGGGTCAAGGAGTTAGAGCAGAAGTTGGCAAATGCATGCCACATCTCAAAACCTGCTGCAAGGCTGGTCGAGCCAACCATATCCGACAAAGAACCCATACCAATGAAGGGCACTATATCAAAGACGCGATTCTTCGGCCAAAGTCACTGGATGAACGGTGCAGAAATGGTCAGTTGTTCTTATGAAAATCTAGTTGCCCAAAATTAACACCTGCTATAGTTTCCCGCTATATTAGGGGCCTTGAAAGACGCAGAAACCCGCAAAATCGAGCCAGCAATGATCTTTTCGAAATGCAAAACCCTCGCCCGTGTCATCAAGGAGAATCGTCTCAAACCTCTCTCGTCAACTAGCCTCGGCAAGACGATCCCCAGCCGTGAACTAGCGGACCAGCTTGTTGAAGCGTACCTGAGCACCTTTGAAGGTGCCATACGGATTCTCCACGGCCCAACATTTCGAACTGAGTATGAGCGCTACTGGCAAAATCCTGATGCAGCCAGTGACGTCTTTGTTGTACAGATGCAATTGTGCATGGCTCTCGGGGCCACCATCTACGATGACATCTTTAACCTCCGCTCATCTGCCGTGCAGTGGGTATACGAGGCGCAGATGTGGTTCATACTCCCTCCCGAGAAGAGCAAGATGACTATCGCGGGTATCCAGATCATGTGTCTTTTGATACTAGCCAAGGCATGCTGTGCGGTAGGTCAAGATCTGACTTGGGTCACAACTGGAGCCTTGGTGCGACAGGCCATGTACATGGGCCTCCACCGTGATCCACGGCATCTGGGCGAAATGTCTATCTATCGCGCCGAAATGCGTCGCCGCCTTTGGGCAACTATCACAGAATTAAACCTCCAGTCGTCATATGACGCTGGCGGCCCTCCGCTTCTCTCGCCTGAGCATTACGATACAGAACTACCAGTGAACCTTAACGATGACGAGCTCAGTGATGAGCCAGACAATAGTCGACAGACGACCAACGCTCCCCAGGATTTGACAGACATGTCTGTTCAATTAGCACTGATGAAGTCCCAGTCACTACGTTTAGCAATTCTCAAACATGTCAACGAGTTCCGGTCGCGGGATTCATACGCAGAGACTCTCCGCTTCAGTTCTGAACTCACCAAAGCCTGTCGCACTTTGACGGAGACCCTGGCCGCTCTTTCACATGCCCAGAATCGCAAATCTCGTCCTATCTTCTCACGCTTCCACAGCTCTATAATACAGCTCATGACGTACCGCTGCTTCGTTTCCCTACACCAGCCAATGCTGGCTCGATCAACTGAAGATCCTACCTTCTACTACTCACGCAAAGTTTCACTTGATTCAGCTCTGAAGATTGCCCAGATATGCGATCTATCTTCGCCGCGCGACCACGCTGCTGCTCCTGGAGCGCTCGATCCTTCTGTATGCTTCCAGCGTCTCATCACCAATGGAGCAGGCATGTTCCGTGTCGCTCCGGTACAGACTTTGTTGTCCGTTGCGCTTGAGCTACTTCATAAGAAAGAAGAGGAACGCGAGAGTCTGGGTGGCCTACCTTCCATTGGCAGCCATGAAATGCGTCTTGTTCTGCTGGCGGCTCAAGATTTGGGAGAACGGCGACTGCGGTCCGGCGAGACCAATATCAAGGGCTACTGCTTCGTTTCTTCATGTCTGGCTCTTGCCGACGCCATCGAACTGGGCCTGCCGGAGGACAAACTTAACGAAGCCGTCATCAATACGGGCATCAGGGTCAGCGAGAGGAGCTGGGAACTTCTCAGAGAAGTAGCAGAACGCGAAGGTGTGCACGTGGGAGACGATGGAACGCCCCTGGAGGAACCAATTCTGGGCGACAATATGGAGGGCATCATGGAGATGCCGTTTGACTGGATTGGGAATATGGCGTGGGATGATATGGGAGGGCTTCCATGGGCGAGACAGACATCTCAGCCTATAGCGGGGGCAGATTCTTTGGATCCTTCCATCATCTCTCACTTTGACATTTGATGTTTGTTTGTGTATGCTGGGCGTTGGGCTTGGGTTGAGTCTGGTTTTTTTCATGTCGTGCTTAGATACCTACCACCTACCCAGTCTTGTTGTGCAGTTTTATAATACCCCCTCCTCTAGTCAGTCGTACGAACGACTTGTTGTATAGTAAATGAAAAGTACTTTAATTTACCACTGGCGCAATCAGCTTTCCAGCCCCCTCGTCCTCCCTCATTCTATCCACCCATCCCGGTCTTGGACTCGCCGACTTTGCCAGCAAATTCCTCGTTACGTCAACCCTCCAGATACTCGGACCGACCTCATGATCTGTCTTTCTATGCGTCTCAACCCACGTCTTGATCTGCCCTCGCACCTCTTTGTTACTCGTAATCGTCGTCACGCCTGTCGCCCATCCATACATGAAGATGGATAGCTTGGCGCTCTTGAATCCGCTCGCTTCGACCACGTCGCGGGCTACGAGGGGCAGTTGGCCGGAGGATATGGCGGAGTGGATGGAGGGCTCGGCCCATGAGGCTGGGACGATTGTGAGGGGGATCTGAACATCCGCGGGGAGGGGGTGGATGGAGAGTTGTTGGAAGCGATCACGGATGGTGGAGGGTGGTAGGGATGATGTTTCGCCCTGGGGGACGAGCAACTTGCCCCTTTCCCTCTCTGTTTCTGTACCGACGGTTTGCAAGACGTCGTGGAAGTGCTCTGCTGCTTCACGGGTACACATGAGATTCCTCCCAGCCAGGATGGGATACAACTTCCTCGCCGATAGGCCTCCTTCGTGGCGGTTCTCCTCCTCTATCTGCATCCTGGTGGTCCGTTCCTGCCAAGGCTGAGGTTCGAGCTTAGCATGTGTGAGATCGGAGATGAGGTCGATGAGAACGGTGTGATCGAGGTTAACAGTCTGAGTGAGAGTGGCGAGGTCGTCGCCTACGAGGTTGTCGAGTGCGGCCTGGAGTGGCGGTAAGGGGGAGGTGAGGAAGGGACTGTTTTGGTATTCGATGGTGATTTTGACGAGGGGATCTATTTGAGAGAGCTGGTGGAAAAAGATGTCTATTTCCTCTTCGCCCTGCTCGAGGTTTGTGAGGATGAGACGGATACGAGGGAAGAGGTACTCGTGACGATTCATTCTCGCAGCCTTGACGAGCCTCGTAACAAACTTCGCGAGGGGTGTATCATCCCACTCATCTGCCTCAACTGTATCGCCGAGTTCATGCTCACCCCACGCCCAACCGCAATCACTCATCTGCCTCGCCAGTCTCTCTCTTGTTATCGTCTTGACCGCCAACCACTCCGCGCCGCCTTCCACAACATCCACCTCAACCCGTCCCTGCTCTTTCAGCAGACGGTGCAACTTCTCCTTTTCTTTACCCACGACGTCGAACTTGGCGACTTCCTGGCGACGACCATCGCGGGACGACCCTTGAAAAGCTTGGTTGACGGCGACAATTGCATGACAGCGTTTAAGACGATCCCATTGGGCCAGAGAGCGTGCGACGGAGTTGATGGCTGGTTCGAGACGGCGGCCCAGCTTGGCAAGAATGTCGGTATTTGTGTCTGGATCTGAGACGTCTGCGATGAGGGAATCGAGGATGGTGTTTTCGCGTCTAAAGTTGCGGACTAGTGTTGGCAATCCTGTAGATGGGAGAGGTTTATCATGAGATTTCAGTTTGTCCATAAGGAGTTCGATCTCATGTATGCAGAGAGCCAATGAAGTTGAGTGCTTCTTCGCAGATTCAAGGAGATCCGACAAGTTTGATGAGTGTGCATCGGCATCATCGCCATTGGCCGTCATGATGCTGACGTTGCGGAATTCTCTCTGCAAGTTGCAATTCCTCCTGCTGTGCTCGTGATATATTCCCTGGAGACCTCCTGGTTAAAGCTCATATTACACCTTGAATGACACTTTGCTTTGATGTATAAGGATATATATAGAGACCGAACATATGAGGTAACAGCCTCGTGCCACGTAGCAAAACTATTGCCTGGAGTGATGGTGGATGTCTCGTCACCCAAAAGGCGTAGTTCGTATCTGACAGGGCTGGCACAAACCTCGGTGTTGCGATCAAACGGCGTTGTGGTGTTGTTGCAGGGGAGATGCAGAAATATGGAAAACTAGAGATGCTTTTTTTTTTTTAATCGACAGTTGGTGTTTGTGCCTGTGTTTAACTGTAACCTGTAGCTGTAGGTAGAGCCCACTTTTCCGATCTGTCGGAATGGAGCCGGAGTCCCGTCTCGGACGCCTCCCGGCCACCATCGCCAACACATTCAGATCAGGATCGAATCGTGAATCGCAAAAAGAATAAGAGAGAGAGTATATGGCGATGAAATTATATAGATGGGGTATATCATGCTAAGGGAGGGTAGAAAGGCAAAAGGAAAACAAGCGAATATGCCAGTACGTATCGTCGTCAAAATATCTCCGTCCAACCAACAAACACATATTCTGTCTGTGTTAGATCCTCCCCATTAACATTACCTACATGCGTGTAGTTCGAATATTGCCTCCGTTTTATCTGGACTGTCATGATGCAGACCACCATACTTTCACCAACTCTTTTGGGCCACTCCAGCCTCCTAAGGATTTCTTCTTTTTGACCGCCGCCACATTTTCTCTACCCACCACCACTGATTTGATCTGTTCCGTATCAGTCCCCAACGCCGCTCTTCCTCTCCGGACTCTCCCTGTTCGTTCCGCAGGTCGCATGTAATCCCTTGATTTCTTGGGTGGTATAGGCCTCATCTCGATCTCTTCTTCTTCTTCTTCACCATCAGACGGCTCGACCGCTCTAATTCCAAACTTTCCTTCCCCTCTTGGTCTTTGTTGTGGGCCAGGAAGAGGTCGTCGATATCTCTCCCACCCCATCACAAACTGTTGCTCGGCATCGCCTTCACCAAACGTCGACTTGATCTCGTTAAACTCTTGCCATTGTGCCCCGCGGGGGAGCAACTTTAAAAGGTTCCCATCCACGAGGAGAGCCGTCATAGATGCGATGGTTGTTGGAGGTCGTGGAAGCCGGGGTCCGCGTCTACATACCCAGCATACCATGTGAAATAACAGTATAGCTCCAGTCACCCCCTGAAGAATCCTGGTCGCGATCGTATCCTGTCGTAGACGAATCTTCTTGTTGATTAGGTTACCGCTGACGACTGGCACAGCCCTGGAAACAGGAGCATTCGGGTCAACTCCGCTAACGATCTCTTGATTGTTGGCCAAGGGAAATGTTCCAGATGTAGACAAGTGTCGCCGGCTCTTGAAATTCAGGGATTGTGTGCGGATTATACTGTGTTGATACACAATGGCAGACTGCATTCCCTGCGCAGCCGATGCCGATCCGTTTCCAAAGGAACCTTCAACAACGTTAAGTCCAGACGCAACGAGCAAAGAAAAGAAAGGGTCGAGATAACCATCGGTAGAGTTGGCGGTCAACAAGGAATAATCGAGGTCGGGAATGGCGACTGATGTGTTCTTGATCGTCGTCTCGTCCGGCACTGGAGGGTCAGCCGGGTCGATACGCAGATCCAGGCCATACAAGATAACGTCTGTTTCGACCGACTCGATGCTCTCGTTGCACGCAAGGGCGCTAACATCCATGAGAGAACTTTCTCCTGAACTCTTCCCGAGCTTGCCCCAAACATAGAGCCAATCCGAACACTGGGACGTTGTGTTGGTTCTTCCCAGCCCTACTCCAAAGATATCTCCTGCCGAACTGCCTGCCACTTCGATTGTTGCGGTGTTCCCACTGCCCCGACAGTCTTCATTGGGGATGCTAGCATAAATAAGATCCGTGGTCTTGTCGTCAAAGGCGACATCGAGTGTAACGTTTGATGTTATATCGTCAAACAAATAAAGACTACAGGCCATATTAGGCCTTACAGCTGTCAACCTCACAGAAACCTTCAAATCGTCATCGTCCTCTTTCTTGTCCTCCAGAATTACTTCAGGTAAGTTGAGATCGGCAAAAGTAAAAGGAGGATAAGAAGCGTTGGTGCTAAGAATGAGCGATGCCGTGGTTGTATCGTTTGTGCATTGTGTGCAGATGGGGTCGTCAGAGGAATCTGCCAGGCTATTGGCAAAGAAATCCTTGGTAGGAAGAAATATCCTATCACTGCTCTTGATCGAAACCGGTTCGAAGAGGGCAGCAGACGCAACAACCAGGAGTGGTGCGATGAGACCTCCCAGTGCAGCCATCCAAGCAGCAATATCCCGGATCGTCCACGCTCTCCACATCGCAACAAAACTCGAAACGCTTATCAGATCCAGCCCAACAGTTTTGTCGAAGCTTGCCCGACGGGAAAGGTGGGCAAAAGGGGTAAGCAGCCTTGTCCACCAACCAACGGCGATGAAGTAGCTGGCCACCAAAAGGAGAACCAGAGCCGGCACTACAGTCCAAGCCACGTAGTACCTCTCACCACCGATCGTCCGTAGCCCGTCATACCTCTGCGAAGCGCGCAGTGTAATTTCAAAGCCCAAACCAATAGTGCAGAGTACAACAACGTAGAGTAACCGTATGAGCCCGTGTAAAGGAACAGGTCGGCGCCATCGGGATGGATCGAACCGGCGAGTTGCAAGATTGCGAGGCGGTGCCTTTCCACCGAAAATATGAAAGTAAGCTAGATTCGAATCTCCTAGCTTTTCATGCCCTTCTGCACCAGATGAATATGCTGAGCCTTGAAGTCTTGACTGGATTGTCTCTATAGGTGCGGCTCCTAGACCTTGGAGAGATTCAACCAGTGGATGACTGTGAGCTACCACAGCGCCGAAACCGATGATAGTGAATGGGTCACGGGGGAGGAAGCCTTGACTAGGGACCATTCCTATTATAGAGACGATCAAGATCAAGCAGAACCCGAGGAAGGCGGTTATCAGATATGCCGGCACAGGTCGCATCCCGAGATCCATTGACAGCGCCGCATTCGGGCTGGTGACGGAATCGTTGGAGGGTCTGATCGCTGTAGGCGTGATAAGTGCGCAGGAAAATATAACGGCAAGTTTAAGCAGCAATCCCACAGTCGCCGTCGCAGCGATAAGCCAATCCTTTTCGCGAAGACCCTTGATCACAGCACGGGGTTCTGACAACGATACGTAATCTAAGAGAAGAGACTTTTCGGCCACGACCTGGTATTTCGACATTCGAATCCATGGCATGGCGGATGAGGCTTGAAACTCGACTCTCGTCCAGACAAAAGCGACGATGGTGAACACCAGAACGATACCATACTGCCAAAGTAGCCTATTGCTATGGCTGGACCTGCCGAGGCTTCCGTTGTGCTCTGATATCTGGAGGGCCGCCTGTAAACCAGCCAAGAGAATAGTGATGAGGACTGCGAAAAGTGAGAGAACTCGACGATGAAGAAATATAGGACGCCAAGGAAGCTGGACTTCGTTCGGTTCGCCTGTGCCAGGTCGTGAGCCGGATGACCCAACCGGCGAATTCGGAGCTGATCGACTTCCTATTGATCTGATACTTCCCAGGAACGGCCACTTTACCCTAGCACTGCTAGACGATGGGGGATTATTCGCTTTGATTTCGGCGTTTGAACTGGCCAATGCATCCGGATCGTAAAACGATGACACATTCTCACGTTGACTGTCGTGCTCTGAGCGGGATGAAATGGTTGTTGCACGTCGTAGGTTCGAACCGGGTACGCTTAAGTTGCTGTTTTCCCTTGGTCTTGATTTGGCTTTCAGACCATGAGTTTCTTGTATATGCCGATGATAGGAGTCGAGAGGTTGGCGGATCCTGGGAGGTTGTATGTGCGTGTTCTGCCGTGAAGGGCCTGGCTGATCCATGGCCGAGGTTCGCTTCCAGGACTTGGAGGTCCTGTGTTAGATATCGGCAGTAGTGTATATTGGAATTGATCGTCGGCTCATGGCCAGATGAGGCAGATGGATCATGATGGTAGTTCCGTTTGATACTAGAGATTACGCGGCCATGGCGCGAGTGGGTTATTACCGTCAAGAAGGTTTGAAGTGAAAGAAATTAGGTGTGATAAAGTGCACGCCGAAGTTGATGAAGTGAAGCAAACACGCTCCTGGCCAGGGCCTGGGCCAGATTGGAAATGAAGATGTGATGTTGATGAAGAGAATGGCAACCCGATGAGAAAGGAAGGTGTAACAGGAGGAAACAAAGGTTACTTGCTAGGAAGTAGAAACAAAAGCAGAAGCAGAAGCGGAAGCGAAGGCGAAGGCGGAAACAGAGGAAGGAGCTCAGGAAGAGAAAGAGCGAAGGTTTGGCAAAAGAAATGAAAAAAGTTACATTGATTACCTACTAGGAGTAGGTAGGGATATTAATATCACCCACGACATCAATAGTAAATAATGGTATGTACCCAGGATTTCGTCACCAAGTTATCACGTATCAAGGAACTACCATGTCAATCAATACATGTTACAAGTGCTGTACCTGCAGGCACAGGCTCTAGCGACGGAGGATTTGATGCACCTAAAAATCAATAAACCCTAAATTCCGCATGGCATGGTTAATAGTTCACAATACAGTACAGAGAATAGAGTACGCTGTACCCAAATCATCAAGACCGGCCCTCGGAGTTTCATCCCATCACGTCGGCCACTCACCCGTTTAGGGAAGCTGAGCCAGGAGAGAGGAAGCACAACCGTAAGCTATGTTACGCATGCCATGCCTTCAGGAGTCTCTGGATGTGAGATACCATGCGAGTCCCAAGAACCTAGAGCCTGGGCGAGAAACGTGGTCCGGGATGGGATTGGTTTGGAAAGGGCTCTGAACAGGTGAGATGGATCAAGAGACAGGATCCTTGTGGGACAAGAAGCAATAATGCATGCAAATAAGAGGAAGAGGAAGAGGGACAACTCTGGAGCCTGTGGTGAGAAGAGATGGTGAGTACAACCCCTGCCGTGCTAGCTGAAACAAAACTAAACAGGGTTTTGTGAGGGATGGTTACATTGGTTTCCATAAAACTGATCTCTCATGTGTGTCGGGGCATCGGGTGTGTACTATTTATGTGCGCTATGACAGAGTCGAGACGATTGATAACTTTCATGCCTGACAGACCAGATGCCTCATGGCAGCGACACCAGTGATCATCGTTTCAATTCCTTGCACGTATCAGCAAATATGAGCAGATATTACTGTGCCACAGAAGTCGGGGCTTGTAGCAGGTAGGTCAACCAGCATGAATCTTCGGACCATGGGAGCATCCAGCAGTAGATTCTTGGTTGAATGCTGCATAAAACAAGTTCAATACCGAGAGTCAAGGGGGTGATGGACGGGAAATGAGGTGTTTCTCGACAGGGTTAAAAAAAAAAAAAAAGAAAGGCGAGAAGGGGTTCCCTTCTGAATACTGGATACTGCACGTGTCCCTTCATCTCTAAGAAGTCTCCCATGGAATGTGGCAGCCAATCAAGTCGCTTGACTGAAACGGAAGTGAGGAAACTAATCAACCTGACACCTAGCCAATCAAATATCATGGCTTGTGTTCCTCCAATGACACCAGGAGGAGCTCAAGATCTTGTGTATGATGAATCAATGAAGGGTCTTGACGATTGACAATATCACAACAACACCCACTTGGTCTTGAATGTTCGGCATTTTTAAATTCTCAAGGTTCATCCTCCATCACACTCTTCTCATATTGCGTTGTCGCTGAGTCTGTCATCATTTGACAAAAATAGCGTCACTACCCTGGCCGGAGGTGGATAGTCAATTGGTTGACGTTGACACAGATGATATCTTGGCCGGTGTATGGTGACTTGCTCTCTGATCGCATAGAACATCACGACTAACGGAATAAAAGGTTCGTATACTTCGTAGTACGAAAAGCCTGCCATCACAGATTAAATGTCGCCTCCTGTAATGAACTGATATGCCAAGTAAAGTCGTCGTCAAAGCAAACTGGGTTTGGTATCCCACTTGTCCTGGACTGACTACATTACATACGACATGATAGTTATCAACTTGCACCGTTGAATGGCTGATGGGAGGCTTTCTGGGCAGCTTGCGCTAAGATTGATTACCTAGATAGATCATCTCTTACCAGCTAGATCAAGCCCAGTTGAAGCAGAGCTCCTTCTCACCTCAGAGTACCTCCCATCAACGCACCATCATCGTCCTGCCATATTGACGTCATCTCAGACATCAACTGGTGGTGAACTGGCACATCTCTATGATACCTATGCCTAGAATCCATCTTCCTCCAGGCACCAATAATATTCGCCTCTTACTTTTAATCTGCACCTATTCTGCCCGTCTTCTCCCCCCATATGCCTACCTATTAAGGTGATGCCAGATCTAGTTTGATTATTACCTCAGTGTGGTTGATATTCCGGAGGACACAGCCCGACCTACCTAGCCTGACTTCGACTTGCATTTTCATCATACTCTCCGTCACATTTCACTCATCGATCCACTCTCTTAACCATTCATCACTTGCTAAATACTGGCAACCTGACGTACACATTCTTTTTACTTTGTCACTATCCTTCCACGCCGCTGTCTTTGTCAAAAGTGAGGCCGCATCGCACTCACCATAGACCCTTGACGCTATTCATAAGGTCTTGCTAACGAGCCTTAGAAGCTCTCTGTACATGTAAGATCCAGCAATTGCACAATATGGATCCCACAGCGAGTCACCCAGGGCCATCGAGCGAAGGATCCGAGTCGAATTTCTCAGCTACCGGTTTTCGACCCCTCCTACCAGCCCCTCGTCGACAGTCAGCATCGAACTCTCCTGATGAGGAAACCCGACCGGGTCCTTCAAAGCGACATCAGATATCTCTAGCATGCGAGTCATGTCGCCGTAGAAAGAGCAAGGTAGGGTATACGCTCGTTCTGCTCCCTTTAATAGGATGTTGACGTCCACGATGAGAGCTAAGGCTGAAGGTATCAATCTAGTGCAATGGAGGCCGGCCGCAATGTTCCCAGTGCAGCATGAGAAACCTCGAATGTCAATACCGGAACACCCAAGAGCCGGATTATCGTCAGAAATTTGAGCAACTCTGGAAGTCACACCCTGCTCTTTTGGTTTTCCACGCCATTCAGATTCGCCCCAAAAACGAAGTCGACGAGATCGTGACGAGAATACGAAACGGCGATGATCCAGAAACTATCCTGCAGCACCTGACGACTGCTGACCTTTTGCTTCAGGTTCGTCTAGCCCCAGAAACTAGACGTAGGTATGAATTTCCATATTCGACACAGCTGCCCTCGTACTTGCGGTCTCCGTCCAATACCTTCATCCAATCTCTAATATACGAGTGGAACGATGGAGGTAGTCGGGACCCTGCCAACACACAGTCAAGATTTCCCCCGGATGAGAAGCACAGAGCACAGTATCTGCGACCTTTTCATGCCGCTTCCATCGCGGACAACCGGATACATGATGTTATCCCTTCAAGATGGACCAAGGTCAAAGCTGACAACCACCTTATGAGGCAGTTGCTACAAGCCTATCTACTACAAGAATATGACTGGTTTACTTTCTTTCTTAAAGACTACTTCCTGGACGACATGCTCTCCGGATCTGTCACTTTCTGTTCCCGCCTTCTCGTCAACGCCGTTCTTGCTGTTGGTTGCGTACGTATTTACTCTTTGGGACTCAAATACCCAGTCTCAAACACCCAGTCTCCCACTGCTATCGTCCATTTCCATGCCAGACCTATTTCACACACTTACCGTCACCCATTAGCATTCTCACGACGGCGTTCCAAATCTCCAGGAACTGTGGAATCCCGGAAGCCTTGCTCATCAGTTCCTCGCCGAGGCCAGGCAATTATGGGAGACTGAGATGACGGGTCCTTATAGCTTGACGACACTCCAAGCAGGCCTCGTGATGAATACCATTTTTTCCATGTGCGGTATGGATGATCTTTCGTCAGCATTTCTAGCTCAAAACACCATTATTGCACGGGATTTAGGTATACTAGAGTCTACAGCACATATCCGTGATTGGAAACTACGGCATGCCTACGACTTTACTGCTTGGGCCTTTTTTCATTGGCAGAGGTGAGAGGCCCTAGGACAAGTAGGTAGTGACATGATGGTCATGTATACTGACATGGTGGCAGCGTGCTGAGTTATCAGCTCATGACTGTGCCTCCAATACAAACACCGCCCAAGTGTCATCTGCCGGATCCTGACTTGACGCCCGAATGGTATGGAGAGGTCTGGCTCAAATACCCATCCGTGGAGTATCTGATACCCACACGCTTCTCTCAGGTGTTTAAGAGCAAAGCAGAATTCAGTGTTGCTCTCAACGAAGCAATACTTGAGAGCGATACGAACAGGCAAGACCAATCAGTCGAGCGTAGGCCAGAACGATTAGAACGTATCGCAGAGAGGTTGCGTATATGGCATGATAGACTTCCCGATGTACTATCACCAATCAAGATTGTTTTCCCGGCCCAAATCAAGATACAGTAAGCGGACACGCCCGGTTGTGCGGCAGGATATATAGTTATCCAGAATCGTATACTGACTGATTGCAAAGCCTACAGTATTACTACGTGAACATTCAGATCTATGAATTGATCATGACAGAAATCGAGGCTAGGCCGGGTAGCTCTACCTATAACAAACGCGAAGTACAAAGGATCATTTCCGAATGCAGAGGATACTTTGAGACACTTTTGCGCATCTACTACCTTCGACATAGTTTTGACAATGGCAACACGATGCTCACACAATTCTTGTCTATGCTCGCTTATATGGCGCTGGACAAGCTCAAACAATTTGAACATCGTGGCCTGGAGAATTCGGAATCCTTTACCTTTGATGCCGGCAACGCGGACCCGAAAGCGACGAGGGCGGCCTTCCTCATTGCGCAAAAGGGACTTGACGACCAGGGGAAAAGCTTCTTCGTGCCTCAGATGAGATTCCGCGAGGTGTTGGATCGTACACCGCCGGACGAGCTGAGGGCGCTTGGCGGATATATCGCTCTCACCCAAGAAGAGCCTGGAATTAGCGAGAAGAGGATGGCGATGCTGGCAAAGCAGTGTCCGAGGGATGTGCGCAGGATGGTTGAGAATCGAGAACACACGCCAGTGCGAAACTGGATGAATCGGTACACTACCATGTCGACGAACCGAGATGCATACGACACCATGTTTGGGATAACGCCATCAAGACGGAAAGAATAGAGGCAGCAATTCTGTTTAGTTTAGCAAAGGTGTTTTGGGGGGATTACATCTAGGGGATCAGATAAAAGGAGTGTTAACATGTACTATCTGACAAAGAAAATGAGATGAGTGTTTTGGAAACATTGTTGAGGAAACAGCATTGCTGACTCTCACGTGAATGTTTCTGTGCATAATTTTATGCATATACTACGTAACTAGTAAGTAGGTACTTAGTATATTATCCTACCTACACTTCTGCCTAGTAGTTGGGTAACTCTTATAGGGTAATCACAGCAATGGCCAGCATTGACATGTCCCTAGCCAGTACCTGTAGCATCAACAGCAATTCAGAACCTCAATCATCTCCCAACAAGTGGCCTTGGCTACAGGAAAATCCGGCACACATTGAAACACACTTGAACCATGGGCTCATCATCTTCGAAATCGTCACATAGGAACCCCAGCGCCGTGTCTGCTAATAATTCCGCTGGGGCATCGTATGCAGCCGTCGAGCTGTCGACCGTGCTTATCGACACCCTTGATCAGCTTAATCTGGAAGGTTAGTCCTCCATCTCATCCCTGTCCCTCTTCGCTTATTGAGGTGTCTGGCTAACTTGTGGTTGACGTCGTGGGAGATAGGGAGTATACCTTCTCGACTGAAGCAGCTTCTTCTTCGGCTTGATCGGGAGGCATCGTTGTACAGAAACTCTAAAGTAAACGACAGTGAAGTAACACGATGGAATTGGTATGTCTTCATTCCCGTTCTTGTACATTTTCCCTCGATTACTGATGGCTTTGTCCGCTGGTATAGTACACAGCATGAAGCACAATTTATAGCAGCAGCTTGGAAGTGTGCAAGCGGGGCATATCATCTGGATGAACCGCTCGAGGATACAACATATTGCACTTTCAAGGATGATCATACGCTATATCACTCGCTCGATGGGACCGTTAAAGCACTGAAATCTACGCGCGTCGAGGCGACATCGACGTCATCTGAGGATACCCTGTTACCGGTGCTTATTATTGCTATCCGGGGCAGTGCGACAAAGATGGATCATGTCGTCAATGCGAATTCAAGACCGAGACGTGTTGGAGAGTTTTTAGTAAGAGAGATGTTCCCTTCATCAGCTCTCCTAAAGATACAATGAATTACTTACATCGCGCAGAAAACAGATTGCTTCGGCATCCCCGATATCGCTGCTCATGCTGGGTTTTTGAACAGTGCATGGGCTCTTCACGACATCGTATCCCAGAGAATCAAGAATTACGCTCAAACTTATCACAGTAGATATGGCGAAAAACCCCATATATTGTTCACTGGTCATTCTGCCGGCGGAGCTGTAGCCTCTCTCTTGTGTCTTCATTACCTGTCTGACCCTACATACGGTAAGACGCTGAAACAAGTCAACAACTATTCTGTATACTAACGTTAACAGACGGTTCTATCCGGTTCTCCTGTGTGACTTTTGGAGCACCGCCCACAGTCACTGCAGACGTTGAACTAACAAGGTTCACGTCCCCCGGTTCAACATTAATTGCGAACATCATCAACGAGTTTGATCCCGTCACACGTGCCGATAGATCATACATACTGTCACTAGTAGAGTTCGCAAAACACACGGCATCGAAATCTGTCGACCTCCAAGGGAAAACGGAAGAGGAGGCTACTGATGTTGCCTTGGATTACCTCACTGCACCACTCAGTACACGGTCGACATTCTCATCTGGATACGAGAGTGAGATCACCCAACAGAAAATGGCTGCACAAGCGCCCACCTGGGCAATGTCTCGACTCTTGTATCATCACGTCGGGCCAAGAGTCATCCTCATGACACGTCTTATGGACAGCGAGGTTGGACTTGAGGCCGTGGAGGTGCCAACGGCAGAGTTTCGGAATCTCATCTTTTGTCGCATCGCCGTACATCGCAGGTCATGCTACAGGCAGAGGGTTGAATTACTCGAGAGTGGACAGTTCAACCACCAGAGCGGGTGGACTAGCGATGCAAATGATGAGGGCTTGAGTTGATACAAGTCTCCGGTCCCCGAACCCACCCATATATACGAGAATCTATCACCCCAAACTCAAACAAGCAAAAAAACAATCATAGCACAACCTATGTTCTTTTGACGCAAAAAAAAAATGATTGATGAGACTGGGACTCGAACCCAGGAGGATTGCTCCACCAGGAATAGGTGTTAAGGTTAGTCCTTAACCTGGCGCCATAACCAACTCGGCCATCTCACCGGCTTGATTTGATAGAGGCTCGGTCAGAAAATCTATACTAAGTAGGGTTTGCTACAACTGCTCAACGACGGGATCCGCATTTGATGGACGGAGAAGGGATTACTGGGTGTTGATTATGGGACTAGTTGTATAATGTGTTTGAGCATATTTAATTACAACGCACCGCGACCTCCTAATGACGGTGTGTTGGTGTCGTGGCTAGTACACTTTGTGGGTAGTTTACCTGCTCTTCTGATTATTAACATGAGAAAAATCACTTGACTGTTTTCTTAAACCATCGCCGCCTCTGCTCCTCAGCGATCTTGTACAGCTCAATGTTCCGCTTCACCTTCATGGCCAAGTCGTCTGCAGTCAGCTTCTCTAAGTGATCCTCATCTTCACAGGCCTCCAGAGCGTCTAGCAGAGCCTCGCAGTCCCAGCAGAGGCAGACAGAGTAGGTCCCGCCGAACCGGATTCGGTACAACTCTTTGGTGTCGGCCATGCCACCATCCAAGGAGCCTTGTCCAAGCTTGTCGTCGTGGTCAATAAACCGTCCACATCTGGTCAGCGTGGATTGGCTGTATTCCACGGCTGAGAGCTGATGAGTGTGCCATACGATATCGACATCCAGTGTTGGCACCAGCATCTTTCCTGGGTAGAGTTTGAAGAGTTCGAGGAAGTTCTCGTACCGCTCCACAGCGCGGGTGATGGTTCCTTTTGCGCTTGGACTGCTGATCCAGAGGTGAGCATGCATCTTGGCGACGAACCTGGCCTGACGCTCGACATTCTCGACAAGAAACTTGTACTGGGGATTGTTGGGTGATTGGATTGGCAGAGTGGGGATTTCAGAAGCAACGAGGTTGACAACATGGTCGATGAATGAGGTTTGCTTGGGTGCAGTTGATTTACCCAGTTTGACGAAGTACTTGTACAGGTCTGGCTCAAGCCGAGTTTCTTTCTGGAGCCATTCTGATGAGCTCTTGGGAAGTTCAAAAACCCATCTGTCGGTGTTTATGGCTTTGTGCTGGATAGTGGTTAGCTTTGGTGATTTCAGAGGACTAACTTGGACATACAACTTGTGCCCAGGGGAAGAGCACTCTGATGAGTGATTGGAGACCGTGCTTGTTACAGTAGGTTTTGTAACTTCGAGGGTTGAGGAGGAAGGCATGCCAGACCATGAGAATGTCTATTCTGTTAGTTACTAGACGCTGAGTAGTCGGCGTCACAGTACTCACCAATTGGAGGGATATGAGGAAGAGCGAGTTCCTTGGTTTCATCCAGAGGTCGCAAGACGTCATTCATCTTCTTGGCCCAGATGACGAACCTTGCAGCAGCATACTCGATATATCTTGTCCATTTAGTCTGTCGTCTCATACCCCACGTGTCATCCTTCAGCTTTGTCGGTTCAAACATGTATTTCCTCTGCTTTGAATCATACTTTTTCCGATACACGGTTCTCTGGTTAATCTCCGTGCCGAACGTGGTATCCAGCGTAGTCGAGAGGAGGATGCTCGAACACAGCGCGTAAAAGACCTCGAGAAGCTCAAGATGGACGGCGCATTCTGCTACAGTGGGGAAACGATCGGAGCGGACTTCGTCAAGTGTGGTGAAGAGACTCGGGGACGGGATGGTGAGTGATGCGACAGCCTGTCGCGAGTGGTAGATGCCGTTCCATACGTTGCCGCTGCGAGTTGCGTGGTGGAGGTCCTGGATGTCTTCTGTGATGAGACTGACTGGTTGATGTTGAGTGGTAGTTTTTTTGAATCCTGTAAACATCCTGAATATATTGTCATGGACTTGTCATGCTTGATGAGAGTATCTTGAAGTCGTTGATGAGGTGACTGGCGATGAAACCCGGAGTAATTAACACAGACGAGTTCGTTACTAAGAGGGCAGTGTATTGGTCAGTTCCCGAATCGGGTATTCACTGCGATGTTCCCCTCCATTAAAACATAGGCAGAACAGAGAGAAACAGCTGACGATCTTGAGGCAGACTTGGCAGGGCAGTGAGGTTGAAGGGTCGCATTACAGGGATTCACACCCTTGCTAGTCCATCCACGCATACCTGGGTGATTGGATTTCCAGAGAATTACCCGTCAATTGCAAGGCATTTCCTTCGATTAAACCCATCACGTTAGAGGGGTCCAGCACAGCCCCTTCTGTCTATCAATTAAATGGTTGCAGCAAGGTCGACAAATTCACGCCCGATTAACGAGTGATGAGCGGTCCTCATTCCGCCCTCCTTCAGTAAGGAGGGTTTCAAAACAGGATCATGATAGCTGGTCAGCCTTATGTATGAGAATTCATCTAGGACGGCTGAGAGTTTACTTTCCCTTCTACAAACGTACACTTATCGCCAGTTTAACAATGTCGTCTTTCCCTCTCGTCGACTTGATGTAGTCTCCGTCCGACACAATACGAACCAGTTACGCCATGTGGTACGTTCCATCAATTGTTATTCGCTTCATATGCCATATTCCCTCGGGAATGGCTGGTGTCAATTCTTTGGGGTTATATGATTCCGTCAAGAACCTCGACGGTGTTTTTGACGTTCTCCCGCACGGGCAGCGGTTTCTCCATGGTCTCCAGATTACAGGCCAAGCCGTGAGTTGACCCTGTTAACATGTCAAGAGAGCTTGTACTGACAACAGTAGGGAACGGCGTTGTTTGCATGGAATTTCTTCATGTTTGCAGCCTCGGCAGTCTGCCATGGCCTTCTCCTTGCCATAGTCGGTGTCATCGACCTGGTTCTCGCCATATGCTTGATTTTCGGGTGTATTTATGAGACTTCCTTCATACCAAAGACCTATGCGCAATGCCACGGCGCTTCGGATTGGAAGAATGGGACGGACGGGAGTAACTTCTTCGTCACGATCAGCACAGAAGAGTCGACGCCTAAACAAAAATGCGACGAGTATGTCCGCGCGTACATCCTCACCTGTGTTGTCATGTAAGTCTTTCTCGAGTATTCTGGAGTACGAGTTTACTGACCAGCGTGTGCGACAGTGCTTTCTACCTACTATGCGGGACTTTAAACCTCTTGCTTGGCCTTTTCACCGAAGATTGCATGTCAGGCTGCATAGGAGAAGTCTGTAAGTCTATCGGTTTTGTGATGACGCCAGTGTGGTATCCCATGATCCACGCCATACCGTCCATTCGATTTGGCTCTGGATTTATTAGCAAGGCTCTGAGACGGAATCGACGTCCGACAAAGGCTGCAAAGACACGCTTGGCGTTCAACGAAAAGTCTCAACAAACGACAAATGTCGAGACATTACCGAAGGAAGTGGTCCACAACATCATGAAACATCTTCATTACAGCGATGTTGTGAATATACAACGTTCGTCAAAGTATATGCAGATGCGTTTCTTTGGTCCTGATCAGCAACTCGGTTCCCTCCGGCCGTATTGCTGCCAAGATAAGGAAAAGTCACAATGTGAAATCTGTCATGGGCAGATCTGTACAGTAAGTTTACCCGCAACGACGTACCTGAGACTGAGGCTGCGATCGCGACTAACAAGCACAAGAAATGCACCGGCACGATCTACATGGCCGAATCCCTCGCCAGCCAACATCTCAAGGGATGCCGACCATACTGTACCAAATGCTATTACACGGATTACTGTCGCCACAAGTCTCGCTACACACGAGGCGGTAGAAAACATCAAAGATACTGTGCTCTCAACGACAAGACCCGCGATCTCGAGTCTGGACAGATGCACCCCGAGCGAAAAGTGTGTCAAAATTGTCTAAACCTGACGAAGCAGGAAAGAGGGAAGATTGTCGAGACTCAAGATGCTGGTGAGATGCATCGACTGGTAAAGCAGCCTCTTACTTGCGAGCTGTGCAAGACAATGCTGCCGCCGACGGGACCGAGATGGTGGATTTGCGATAGATGCAAGGGTGAGTGTCGATCACATCTTCATCCATCTTGGGGGTCAAAGTGAAGAGAATGCGTTGCGGAGAAGAACAACGGTGTTTGACATGTTTGTATTCTTGATTTACCTACGATAAGGAGTTATACGTTCTTGCTGTTTTCGTTCTACCAATGATTATACCCAATGCTCTTTCCTCAGATTGTCTTGGATGTTGTTTGTTCCTAGGTAGTTCCTACCTCTAGTACCTACACGTGCCTCTATTTACAAGCGCATTATAAATCCAATCCTGCTTTGAAATACTCGACATCTACAATTTAACCTCATCATTGTGCCATCTGTAAAAGTCCCTATGTCTATGACTATTCACATACATCATCGGGCAGAATGTCTAAACGCTCAGGGCTGCCTGGGACCATGCCAGCATTACAAGCTAAATGCCTTGTAGACGGGCATAATTCCGCGCTAATTACCAACCACGCTTCAGTGAAGTCTGCCTAATCTTTACAACCCGCAAATGCCTCGGGATGTGCCCCACGATCACTTCAGCTCATCCACCAATCCCCCTCCACTTGAACCAACGGCGACACCATCATGGCACCCCTGCACTTGCTGGTCCTCTTCTGCCATCCCTTCTGGGGCGCAGCGACTTAACCGGGCGCAAGGCTGTCAAATGTTAGCGTTGATATTAAGTCCTTGATGATCAGTTCGTTACAGGATTTATTATCACCATGAACCTCAGTCTACGTCCTCAGTCGCAGCATCCGGTCCGCAACTTCAGATCAGAACCATGTCTCGTATCAGGAGTATTCGCCTGCCTGGTCTGCGCTCAAACTCGTCTTCCAATATCACATCGGCGCCCGACCTTGCCTGGACTCTAGTTGGTAGTGGAAATGAGCATCTTCTTCACGAACTCAACCATTTTTACTGGGATGGTGTCAAAGCTGAGCTGGAAAACATCCTGCGCACACTCAAAATATGGACGCAACCTGAGTTTGCAGATGTATCAATCGACGACGACGAAGATGACCATATTCATGGCTTTGATACCTTTATTGATCAAGTAAGCCAGGAAGCGCGAGCTTTTGCTATCCGTTATGGTGAGTGACTTGTACCGCATTTCTCACCCTCAAAATCTAACGTCTCATAGGAGATAGAAGGGAAGCTCGAGAAGAAGCGTCCTTCTCGTCTTGGCGATCAAGACCCAACTACGACACTGCTCTCAAAAATTTTGCCGAAGACCGTAAAGCAGAGTATCACAGTACTACCATCAGAAACGCTGTAAGAAGAGAGCTGAAAGGTCAGTAGCCCTTAAGTTGTTCTGATCATAACTAACTAGTTAGGCACTCCTCGATTGAAGGGATTGGAGCAGAGAGCATGGATGCTTTTGCAAGCAGCTGGTATGTCATGATATCCACTCATTCTGTATCAAACCATCTAACGTATCTTAGGCTTCCTCGATATTGAAAAACTCATCGAGCATCGACCACCGCTAGACAAGCTCAGCTTTTGGAAGAGACCAGCTATTCCTCAGCGTAAGTATATCATATGTGATCAAGTCCAAACACTGACCATGCCAGTTTCACTTTCCAAATTTGACCAGGACTGGATCCCGAGGTTCGAGCCTCTCCACTGCATGAGACCCAGCTGTAAAGCGATCATCCGCGGAAGCATGTTTGTCTCGCAGAATGAACAAGCTGCCGTGCTTTGTGAGGATTGCTACCGATACCATTGCCCCAATAAGGAATCCTACACAAAATCTTACAAGCACAGCGTTCTCGCCAAGTCAATCACTCCAGAAGTCAGCACCAAGGTCTGTCACTGCAAGACTGTTCCTCATTATGGACAAGACGGGCATCCTCTCAGTCTTTATCCCGTAGATCCAGATGCAGGTCACCTCGACGTGGGTGGTGTCGGTACCATTCAGTGCAGTCTCCTCAAGTTAGGAGAAACGGTCGCCTTGGCCAAGTACAACGGCCTTCAGACCATCGTGGGAGTCAAGAAGCCAGTGCGCCAAGACAAGATTGTATCGAAGCATACGGTCAACAGGTCACAATCAAGCAGCAATGGACAGCAGCACGAAAGGAGAGTTTCCGGCTTCATGGCCAAGATGACCATGGTCCACGGCAATAGTCTCCACGATCCTGAGAATCGATCACCTGCCTCGAGTACCACCAGCGTTGCCGCAGAAGCACAAGCCGACGAAGACATCCCTCTGTTCTTTAGAAAGTTTACAGAAAAGTATCCTTTTGGAAACGTCCACATGGGGTTACGCGTCGGTCCCCTGATTTTCGAGAACGGTGTTGCACAGTTCGTACCCTACCTTCACCTCCGTGACATGTGCGCTAACTATCGACAGTACGAAAGGGGGTGCTTTGATTTCCTTACGCGAGATGCCCATCTTCCATGAGCGCTTCTATCTCCATACCTTTCCGGAAAGAAGCTATGCTGTTGGGGGAGCCACTGACCGTACACTCTGGAAACGCCAACAGCCTGCGACTGGCGAGAAGAGATACAAAGCCATCATGAAACAAGTTATCGGCGCGCCCTTCAGCGGTTCGTTGCCCCGTGATCATGAGCTCGAGATTGTCCAGGATCTGCTAGATGCATGCAAGCTTCCATTTGACAACCCAGGCCTGCCGGCGTCGGATCAGAAGAACCTACTGGAGTCGGCTCTTGACCCCATCCTCGACAAGCTGAAGCGTCTTCTACAAAGTAGGGTAACCGTATACCTCAGCAGCATAGCGGAACGGCTACTTGATCCAGGAACAAAGCTCACGTGGAGTGCCACGGGTAACAACTGCCAGAGTTTCTGCAACGCTCTGCTCAACCTCAACTTGTTCGAGCCTCTTGTGGACAGTCTGTATGTGATGAGCTTTGTCTGCCCTGATAAGGGGTACAAGCAGCGAGGAGTGAGGACCAAGTTTGATGTACCCAGCGGTCTGACGGAAGAGTATCTCCTGCGCTTCCACTTTGGACGGCACGATGAGGCCGACATGATTGACACATACCAGGAGTATTGGCACGACTGGGGTGCGTTTGGCAAACCTCTCTACAAGTACCAGGACCTCTTCCCGTGGGACTGTACCGAGGCGTACGGTCGGTATCCCACCAAGTGCGGAGGGTGCAACCTATCCAAGCACGTGTGGGCATTCCCCTTTGACTCATGGTCGATGGCGTCCCTTCACCTCACACGAGACCGCCCCATGTACGGGACGGATGTGATTGACACGGCGACAGCGGCCTCGGGACCGGACGCCACCTGGCAGTCGTGGATGCGCAACCGTCTCACTGTGCTGTCGGCCACTAGCAGCCTGGCCCACGCAGCGGCAGCCATGTCGCGCACAAAGGCGTTCCGGAGGGCAACAGCATGGCTGCATCAGACAAGTTCTCGCGAAGACCTAGACCCGTCACTGGTGCGTGTGAAGCTTGGTGGGATCCACAGAGCGCAGCCATTCAGCCATTACTTTGAAGCCGGAACCTACAACCACTACTTTCTCGCACCGTGGGCGACGCTATCACGCGAGGACCAGATTGCGGCCTATGAGCTTTTGCGTGATGGACGAGTCAAGATGGCAGACATTGATAAAAGTGCATGGAGTGGTAGATTCTCACCATCGAGGGATGATGATGATCGATCTAGCAGGGCAGAGTTCAGTGGTTTTGGAAGCGCTGACGTGGGATTCTCAATGGATGCAGGAAATCACTCAGCGATGACCATGACGATGGCGGATGCATACTCTGATGCTGGATTCAGTGCTACGGCAGACGCTGGTACAGGAGATGCTGGCAACTGTGGAAGTGGTTGCGGAAGTTCCTCTTGTGGCGGGGCAGCCTGTGGAGGGTCTTCTGGTGATGGAGGAGGGGGTTGTGGTGGTGGA